>WSFP011497002.1:0-14226 GCA_009831015.1 Picea engelmannii
ATTAATGGATTAGGGTTTTGGTATCTACGGAATACCTAAAAACATTGTATATATTGTATGGAAAATGGTGAAATTCGATATAATGAAAATAAGAAAGGTTTTTTCGGTTGAGGGTTTCCGGTATAAAATCTTTGTGTACTATGTGTATGAGCCATTGATTAATTTCTGTATTTCTTAAGAATCTATATGCATTGCTTTACTTCACAGGTTTAAAACTTACATAAGAAGAATAGGGTATTGGTAAATGGCCAGAATTTAGAAGAGGAGGATTTCGCTACAGAGGTAGCAGGCTCCATGGGATCCATGGAAACAACAAACCTTTTTACTGTGGAAAACATGAGAACAAGGATAAAGAAGAGTAACCACATAATAGCTCAATTGCAAGACCAGTTAAAGAATGTTGAGAAAAATGTTAGAGAAGAGGTGAATAAAAACTTGGAGCAAGCCAGAGCTATTGAAAGGAAAGAAATTCAATCACTCAAATCAAGCCTGGATGAAATGAACCAGAGGATACAAGCAAGTCAGGTGCAGGTTACTCAACAAAAGGAGCTTGTAAAGAAGCTACAGGCTAAGTTAAATTTGACAAAAGGCTAGATTGTAGACTTAAAGGCTTTCCAGACCCTCTCGCTGGAAGCACATACAAAGATAGAAGCCGAGCAGTAGAAACTGATATCTAAAATAGAGATCATCTAGAATTACTTTCAAGAGGTAAGAAAATCCCTTAATAATACTATTTTACATGAAAAAGGAGACTAAAGCAGCAAGGAATACCTTCCAGAAAGCAGTTGCATGTTCAAGAAACAGAGAGATGTCAAAAAACCTAAAGATTTCTGTCACAGAACAAATAAAAGGAGACATCATGCTCAAGGTATGGGAAACAAACACATCCTAAAACAAGAAGATAGTCAAAGAAATCAAAGATGACTATGAGGGAATCTTTGATTCTTTGGATAAGAAAGTGTTAGGTATTGAAAGAAATGATTTCTCTAAGCCACTGGGGTAGATAAACATTGTGAGACAACAGTTGAACTGCAAAGAGAGCTTGAAGGAGATTCAGGCAGAAATTTCACAGTTAAAGGAAATCGATGCCAACCTAATAGACAGATGGCTGGTACAGCCCAATTTAAAGTTGCAAGTGATCAGGTTTGTCGATAAAGGTTTTGAAGACCAATTTACAAAGGTCCAAAGAAATGTTTATCTGTTTGAAACTAAGGATCTTCTGACACCTCCTAGAAATTTTGTTTATTTTCTGGATAAATGTATTGAATGTATAACATCAAAGGAGGGAGAGTCTTCAACTAAATAGTGAAGTATCGTTTGAAAGCTTATACTATTGAAATGATAGACAACCAAAAGTTAATGGTGCAATGGTTAAGGTTGCATTTTTGTAACTATTTTTCTCCTAAAAAATAGGAGATTGCTCACCATCGAGTATTGATGACCTTGTATAAATACAAGGAGAGAAGACTGAAAATAGGTTTTTTTTTTTCTCTACAAAGGCATTGTGATGAAGTAATTTTCAAGAGACTCTAAATTAATACAAATGAAGATTGAAGATTCCAGATTTTGTCAAGTCTGAGTTATGTGTTCCCCTGTTTTTTTCATCTTTCTTTCATATATCTAATTGATGAATGCTTGGCTACAATTTAGTACAACCTCTACTGTAGAAATTATTATTATTGTTATTTAAATCATTTACAATTTTTCCTCTGTATCGGTTATTAGCAGATACAAGACCTATAAATGTTTAGATTTCAATATCATATGCTTCATTAATATTTTTCTTGTTTCGTAGTCTTCTGTTACAACGTGAGATTCCTCTTCAATTGATGCCTCACCTTGTTAATAGCTTTATTTTTTTCCTCATATCATGCATGTTTCCTTTCCTTTAAATTTAACTCAGATACAAGAAATGGACTTAAATTTAGTCATCCTATTAATTTGTGTTTTAAAATCATTCTCTTTACATTGTGAAATAGAGATAACGAAGCCTAAAAAGAAAACACATAATTGTATATTCTTTACCTTTATCCTTCATGGCAGTACCAGTTTCAAGGCAGCCTAACATCGAACCTGGTCTTTTGGATCAAACCAGCATCACTCTAAATTTACTTAACACTATCTTACAAACAACAAATAACTAGGTTGAGTTAGAATGTTCATGGGCAATTGAGAGAGATATCAACATCCAGGAAAACTGGGAATTTCGACAGAGACAGTTGAGAAACCAACTATAGTCCTCACCTTTTATCATTGATCTTTTCTATCCTCAACTTCCTCTATCTTTTCAGATGCCTTGACAGTATACTTTAGAGCCTTAAAGTATAAACTCAGGAACAACATACCAAACCAGATACAAAGGTACCATAACATCACTTAACCATGTTGCCAAGATTTACCTCAAATCATGTGCCTCACGCATGTGCTAACATTCATAAACCATGTACCAAGAGATACCATCAAACATGTTCCATATCACTCATGATATTCCTCAAGCATATACCATACATAAAACCATATGGCAAGTATCCAATATGTTCCACAAGGAATATACCAAAACTCACAAATACATGCCTCAATCATGTACCACAACATCCAATGCATGCACCTCAAACATGTGTCATAACCTTCATAAAGAAGTTCCTTAAGAATGCATCAATGTCACCAAGAAATGTACCTCATACATGTACCAAAAATATGCCTCACACCATGCAGATAAGAAGTACCTCAAGCATGTACCAATGTCTCAACAAGATACCAAATACATGCCTCAAACATGCACCATAATATCACCAAAATGTAACCCTCAAAACATGCATATAGACATATCTTTAAACCTGTAGTTGAACTTATACACAATATTTCAGACTTGTAACTCTTCCTCGGCCTCAGAAACCTAGTACTATTATCTTCCCTCAGATTTCTCTTAGCCTCACGAGACCAAGACTAGTTTCACATGGGGCCTCGCGTGACAAGCATTAATTGACCCACGGGGGTGCGCTGTGGGACACCAGTAGTCTGACCCGCAGGGGTCAGCCAAACCAAGTTTTTTCAGAAACCCTCGGTCACCTCTGCAATCCCAAAACTTTCACCTTCACTCTCCTTCGCTACCTCAAATTCTTCGTCTCAATAGATCACCTTCCCACTCAAATGATATTCACTAAACTTTTGTGTGTATATATCCTTATGAGAGGTTTCTTGTTGTGTATTTATACCTGTCCAAAGTAATTTTTTTCCTTAACTTTAGGGGAAACCTTTGTTTTCTAGTTACAACCAATTTACCCTTTAATTAATGACTTGTAACTACTTAGGGTATTCTTAACCATTGTTCGAGGCTTCCAACTTCATGACCTCGTAACTCCTCAACCGTGAGGACCTACATGATGTACCTCCTACCATTGGAAATGGAATGACGAGGACTATCCATCTATGAGTGTGTTACCTTAAATTACACTGTCCTTCATGTCCTTATTCCTCAAATAACTTTGGGATTCATGACCACACCTCTGGGGCTTCTTGTAGGCTTCTTCAAATGCTCCCATCACATTTTTTCACATCAATGACGACTACTTATGTTGACATCAATTACAACCATCTATCCAACAAAATCAATGATAGCCAACTATCCAACAATCTCCCACTTTGGCATTGATGGAAACACTCATACTCCACCTATGACCAATGCTCCTGATATTTATCTCCTCGTGTTTCTCTCCCCCTTTTACATAAATGGAAAAGGGTATCTCCCCTTGGGGCTTCTCCCCTTGTCGATATGTCTCTTCTTGTCTTCATGCTTTTGATATTTATTTCTTGATCTCTTTTTCTGACGATTTATCTCCCCTTGAATTATTTGCAATATGTCATGTAGATCAATGTGGGGCTTCTTGTATATGATTTCTTTCCTCTCTTTTGGTGCTCTTTTTCCATTGGTGCTTCCTCTTATAATTCACTGACATATATAAAAGAATTCAAAATTACTTAACTTCAAATCTTCATGACTTTTCAAGTTCACATCAATGACCATATTTTTCAAAAAAATCCTTTAATGGTATTCCTTCTGCTGGCGATTTCTCTTCTACTATCTTGTTGTTCCTTTCACTACTTGTCCTCCTATGACTGACTAATTTCACCTGTCAATATAGTTCCATCCATTTTTATGCATCTTCTCTTACTCATGTCTTTTGTACTCTCTACTAGACCTACCAAGTATATCATGAAATCATTTCTATCCATATGTCATAAAATATTCTATGACTCTGCTACTCAACTGCACAGAATGTTAACCCATATTTCACTTTACCATTTTGAAAAATTCTTCGAATGTTATGCAATTGATCACTACATATTCTTGATTTTCAAGTTGTTTGGTCAATCTGCAAATCAGACTCTACATGTCTACAACAATTTGTACAAAATATGTATGAATACATGCATGGAATCCTCTATACAATCATGAATCTCTTCCTAAAAAGTGTTCCACTTATATTCTTCATAACTGTCAATTGATACCTGCATGAAAATGTGTTCTGAAAGTTGCTCCTCAAACAATCAAATTGTCACAAGACATTCTGCACTTCTCTCATCAAACCACTCTGAAATTTCTTTCCCAAAATATACAAATACTTCAGACTGCTTGAAAGATAGTTCTTTGATCTGTAGATTTGTTGCTTAGACTCATCCTCCTTTATATTCATATTTAATGGGAGTCTCCAAACCAGATGGCTCAAAAAGTTGGAGGAATCTGCCATAATGCGGAGTAATATTCCTCTTCATAATCTTCCTGAATTTTGACATCTTCCTCTTTATCATCTTCCTAAATTCTGACATCTTCTTTTCTTGTAGATTCATCATGATCTTGCACCACTGCAAATACTAAGAGTATGATCTCTAGGAGTTCTTCATTCACCTATTCTTCATTTACATGTTCTTTATTCACATGTTCTAGTTTTTTTTTCCAAATATTCTTATATATGATATCAATGTTCTCTTTCATATAGGTATCCATCAAGATTCTATAGTCACAAGATATGTGTCCATAGTTATGGAATTTGTAACATTCAATATTGTATGGAGTCACAAACACATTTATTGCTTGACTATTTCTTCCATATGCTCTACAATCTATAGCTTTATGTCCAAAATTATTACAAGTAAAACAATGACCATAAAAGAAATTTTGATACCTGGGAGTGAATGATCTTCTTTGTGATGTAGTCCTTCCGAATTCATGTCTTGGATGATCTCAATCTTCTCTTATGTTGTTTCCTTAACAATAATTGAAGCTTCTTTGATACCTGAAAGTGGACGGTCTTCTTTGATATCTGTCTCTTCTGTAGTCTTCTTCTTGATTTTTCTTCATTTACGGAATGTTCTTCTTTGAGGGATCACAGTCTTCCTTCTTAATAGGGCCTTTGATGACTTCTCCATAACTCGTATCCTTCTCTTTGTTCTTCCTTTCTAGAAACCTATAACACTTTCCTTAAACTTTCTTTATTGATGATGTGGAGATTTCTCTTTCTTCATTGTTCTTATTGAGCTTTACAACTTTAACTTTTAATGTGACAACTTCTTCTTCAATATTCTCATAATCTTATTCTTTCTTCATCATCTTGATCTTCATGATTTCTTCCTTTCTCTTTGCTTCTTCAAGTTGGGTGTTCAAGGAGACAATTCGTTCTTCAAGTCTTCTTTCTTGTTGACTGAATTTTGATTCAAGCTTATTTAAATCCTTATATATGTCCTTGAGATGGCTAGTCAAAATATTTTCTCTCTTCTCTGCTTCTTTTCTTTGTGCTACTATTTTGGCTTCCAAAAACTATTTTTATTCCAACCGAATTTTGCATGCTTATTCAATCCTTCTGGATTATTCTAATTGGACTTTTAAGTTTGTAATCATATGTTGGACTTCTTCAGAGTTGGTTTTTTGAGACCCCTTCTTTAGCTCAATCAATTATTCATTGATTTACTTGTTCTTCCTTCTTTCTTTCTCCATATCATCTAAAGAGCTAATTAATTTTTCTTCGATATTTACTATGATTTCTTAACAATCTTCTTGTTTTGAATATGTCTGACATGAAGAGCATCTTTCATTTCGTTCTACTTCAGCATCTTCTTTACTATGATTATCATGTTCTAGCTCTGTGATAGAATGGGATTCCTTAAAGTATATATTATGTATCTTATCCAAAATTTCTTTGGTTGATGAACATTGTCCCACTTTGTATTTTACCAGATACGGTAATCCTTCCAAGATGAAATACATTGTTATTTTGTTGTTTCTCTTCAATTCCTTCGTGGTTGTAGTCTTTGGTTTATTTGAGCCAGTGTATCCTGTAACAACTCAGTACCAAACATCATACCCTTGTGCTCCTAGAAATACTTCCATCATGTTTCTCCACATATCATAGCTCAGACGCTTCTGACCATCAAATTGTGGTAGTCCAATCTTAGTGTACTCCATTATCTTCCTTCTAGTGGTTAAAATATTTTCTTGAAGTAATGATCTAGATGGATATCGGTGGCCACCCACCTTTTCCAACTAGCTCAAAACAGTTTTCTGACAATTTTGGTAATTTACTATTTTTAGCAGTTTTAACTTCCAGGGCCATTTTGAGGGCCTAAATGAAGGTTTTTCAAGATCGATCTCCTCAATGATATCCAAAGACATGATTGAGCCCCCAAAATCAATCTCCTCGATGAAACCTTTCTAATGGTCTATCACATGCCTAAAATGGAGATCGTATGCAAAAGTTACGACCTCGGGAAGTTGATGTACTAACTTACCCAAATGGGGCCCACATGACATTTGGCGCTTCATTTCCTAGGGTTAGATTTTTGGATGTATAGGGTTTTTGGCATTCTTTATTATTGTAAAAAGGCATTCAGAGCCTCATTGTAACCTTCTTCTTGCGAATGCGCGTTGGCTTCACATCTCTTCTCAGAGCTAAGCTACCACCATTCCAACAAGCTTGTTTCCGTTGCATTTTACAGTTTCAGCTTATTTCATTATTGAATAGAAAACCAATTTTACTGTATCTCTATTATTTTGTGTTAAGCACCTGTTAATAATCTGTATTCATTTCATTCTGCTCATAAAATATGGATCAGTGGTATCAGAGCGATCTTCTCCTTGTCATCTTAATGTATGTCCCCAACGAGGTCAGAGTACAAAGAGTTGGGTCTCGAGCTTTTTTCTCTTAAGGACAGAAGCTCTCGCATGCCCAAGAGACCTCCCATGGAAGGATAAAACAAATATGATGGGACGGGAGATCGTTTCAAACTGTTGATTGAGGAATCCCTCACGCAACAGAGGAACGAGATGATGGATAGTTTCACGCAAATCCTTCGGTGGCTACCAACAGGCGACGCATCTTCTTCAAACAGAGGCGCCACCCCCTTCAAGGTACAAATAAACTTTGATATTCCTATATTTGAAGGTCATATAGACACAGATGCTATAGAAAAGTGGTTGAATCTACTAGAAGGGTATTTTTCTGTCCATAACTTTTCGAATAGAGAAAAGATTACTTTTTCACTCCTAAAAGCCGTTCCCCATGTCAAAGATTGGTGGGAAACTTTCTGTGAGAAAAAAGAAAATAGAGGAAACCCCATTATTTTCAATCATGGCCACCTAGGAATCCTTCAAGGATGTTATTAAGCAACAATACTACCCTGTCGGAAGTTATGACAACTTGTATACCAAATGGACCACACTGCGGCAAGAAAGAGACCAAGCAATGCCATATTTCACAAATATCTTCCATACCTTGCGCACCAAGTTGGGTATAAAATATTCAGAGTTACATCTGGTGCTCAAGTATCGCAATGCTCTACATAGATACATCCAGACCAAAATGGAATTTCTGGACATCTCATCCTTGGGTGCGGCCTACCGATATGTCGTCAAAATCAAGCAAAATCTCAAAAAAAAGACGTGGCAATTTGGGCCTAGGAACCCCTCACAACAAAAGCCAAGAAAGGGTGGCCCCAACCCATCAAAAAAAGGATAGAGAAAATATGGACAATATCCATACAACCATTCCAAGCTGCAAGAAAAGAAGGACACCGGAAAGACAAAGAAAGATACCAGGAAGTGGTGTGACTTCCATAAGATCCCTTGGCATAACACTGTTGACTGTCGCTCAAAGAAGTCACTGGTGGCCAAAGTGAAAGCCTCTGAATCAGATGCAGATTCTAACTCTGAGCCAGAACCAAAAAGGGGAAGATGGATCATTAACGCAAAACCCAGTGCCACCATTTCTACCACCAACCTCTAGCCTGGTGAACCAAACGAGCGAGAAGGAGAGCACCTCTTCCATTCACAGATGTGGGTAAAATGCACCCCACTACACTTCATCGTTGATAATGGTAACTAGAAGAACCTCATCTCAGCAAAGGTCATCAAGCAGCTAGCCCTGCCAACAATGCTACACCCACAACCCTACACCATTGGATGTCTCCGCCAAGGAAACGATCTCCATGTCAGCCAACAGTGTCGATTGTCGTACAACATCAAGCCCTTCAAAGACGAGGTATTGTGTGATGTTTCTCTTCTTGAAGTTTGTGATGTTATTTTGGGCCAACCTTATTTATGGAAATGTCATGTTGTATATGAGTCTAGGCCTCATAGTTTTATTATTACTTTGAACAGGAAATTGTACAAGATACCCGAGGCAGTCCCACCTAGTGCAATTTCCTTGATCTCTGCTAAGCAATGTAGGAATATCATCTCTCAGACGGGGAATTTTGTCTTCTTCATGATTCACTTTCAGAATAAGAGAAAGATTGTAGCCACATCCAGGGTCTCTGCATCTTACCTCTCCACACAGTAGATAAGGTCATGGAAGAATACTCAGATATCTTCTCCTTGCCTATAGGGGTACCTCTACACTACCATGTCAAGCACCCCATCGATATGAATCCCAGCGCACCGCTACCCAATGGGCCAGTCTATATTCTCTCTTTGTTAGAGAATGAGGAGATCAAGTGACAGATCCAAGAACTGCTCGACAAGGGGCACATCCACCCCAGCTCATCACCTTGCGGGAGCCCAATCGTGTTGGTACAAAAGAAAGATGGAACCTGGCAACTCTGTATTGATTACCGGGCTCTGAATAAAATCACAGTCAGAAACCGGTACCCGATTCCCCGAATCGATGACCTCCTTGATCAACTCATGGGGGAAAAATACTTCAATAAGATTGATCTGAAGTCTGGCTACCACCAGGTCCCGATAGAACAGACAGATGTATGGAAGACCACCTTCAAGTCAAAGGAAGGCCTCTTTGAATGGTTGGTCATGCCCTTTGGTTTGAAAAATGCTCCAACCACTTTCATGAGGATGATGAACGATATCCTGTGACCATTCACCAATACTTTTGTAGTGGTGTATCTAGATGACATTCTAATTTACAACAAGACTTAGGCCGAACACTTGCAGCATATTCAACAGGTTTTGCACACCCTGCGGCAGCACAAGCTATACGCCAACTTGGAAAAAATCTCATTTGGCATGGACATGGTTCATTACCTAGTCTACATCATTGATCAACATGGCGTACATGTGGATCCAGCCAAGATCCAAGTCATTCGTGACTGGCCAGCCCCAACAACACTCACTGAGCTTCGGATCTTCTTGGGCCTTGCCAATTTCTATCGCAGGTTTGTGTTGGGTTTCTCCCATATTGCATGGGCCCTCATCCATATAAACAAGGGTGGTGGTAAGGAGAAATTTGCGTGGGGCCGGTCCCAACAACAAGCATTCGATGATTTGAAGTAGTGCTTGTGATCAGCCCCAGTACTTTCCCTACCAGACCTGTAGCAATCCCTTTGAGATTGAGACAGATGCTCTAGACTATGTTTTGGGCGTCGTTCTCACTCAACATAGTCACCCCGTGGCCTATCATAGTGAGACATTGTCAGATATTGTCCATAAGTACCCTACTTACGACAGAGAAATGTACTCCATTCTGCAAGCATGCCGCTAGTGGAGACATTACATTCTTGGGAAGGAGACAGACATCCACACAAATCATAAGCCACTGCAGTTCATGAAGACACAGGGAAAATTGTAGAATGACCGCTATCAAAATTGGTCCACATACTTGAAGCAATTTTACCTCAACATCAAGTATAAAATAGGAAGCACCAATCGCGTCGTTGATTGCCTCAGCAGACCGCCAGTTTTGGAACTCACCACGGTGATAAAATCTTGCAGCCATGAGACATATGGATGGCCCCAAATCTATGAGACAGGCCCTGACTTCGCCACCACCTACTAAATGTTGGGTGCAAACACAGTTGTTGATAATTTCCATCTTCAAGATGGGTTGTTGTGTCGTATGGGCCATATCTATGTTCCATCAAGTGAGCAAGCGAAGATAATCTGGGAATCCCACTACAGTCGAGTGGTAGGACACTTCAACATCGAAAGGACAGTGGTGATGCTACAAAAACATCTCTACTGGCCGAAACTTCGACAGGAGGTCAGCAAGCATATCATGTCCTTCATTGCCTGCACTATTTCCAAACCGACCACTAAGAAGAAAGGCTTTTACACCCCTCTTTCTACTCCTGACAAGCCATGGGAATCCATCTCAATGGACTATGTGTCAGGCCTCCCATCCACCAAGTGGGGAAATGACTGTGTTTTTGTGGTTGTTGATCACTTTTCTAAGATGGCGATTCTGGTTTCCTGCAAGAAGAGAATCACAAGAGGCCATTGCCAAGCTCTTATTTGAACAAGTCTGGGTACATTTTAGAATCCCACAAACCATTGTCTTAGATTGGGATAGTTTATTTCTCAGCACATTCTGGTCGAGCCTCTGGTCGAGCCTCTGGTCACTGTTGGACACCAAGCTCACCAAATCCACGACCTTCCACCCCCAGACAAATGGCCAAATCGAGGTTGTAAATCGAATGATTGTGCATATCCTTCACATATATAATTCAAAGAACCCTCGCACATGGGATGAGAGCCTTCCCTATGTCTAGCATAGCTACAATCAAGCCCTGCATAGCTCAACCAGCCACAACCCCTTTCAAGTGGGGTTGGGATTCCAACCATTGGTTCCCATAGATGTTGCACTTCCCCTTGTGATCACCTTGACTGAATCATCTCCTGCTCCAACTGAAGCTGACAAAGCCACCCTATTCATTGAGCGAATCCAACACATCCGCTAACAGGTTCAGGATATCCTACAAAATTCCAATGACAAGTACAAACAGTGCCATGATCAACATCGGGTGCTGCATAAGTTTCAGGTGGGCGACAAAGTTTGGTTGTACTTGCAGAAAGAATGCCTTACAGGACCCCATCAGAAGCTTCACCCACTCCATTATGGTTCGTACACTATCACCAAGGCCATGGGGGATAATTCTTTTGAGCTCAACATTCCTCCTTTCCTTGGCCTGCACCCAGTGTTCAATGTGGATCTCCTTCGCCCTTATTTCCCACCATTATTGGACACCTCAAAAGTAGAAGAACAATTGACACCAACAGAGCTCAACCCCAACTGCATACAAAAGGCATCCAATTATCAAATTGTGGACAGACAGATCAACGACACTTGACAACAAAGGATCCATCTTTATCGAGTCGTCAAAGCAGGGGAACTCCTGCACCAAGGCAAGTGGCTCACCCGAGGCCAAATTCAGCAGAAATTTCCTCATCTGATGGGGGACCTCAATGCAATGGATACCATTTCTTCCTAAGGAGGGAGGATTGATCCATATGGATATCGGTGGCCACCTACCTTTTCCAACTGGCTCAAAACAATTTTCTAACAATTTTGGCAATTTACTATTTTTAGCAGTTTTAACTTCTTGGGCCATTTTGAGGGCCTAAATGAAGGCTTTTTTAGATCGATCTCCTCAATGATATCCAAAGGAATGATTGAGCCCCAAAAATGAATCTCCTCAATAATACCTTTCCAACAGGCTATCACACGCCTAAAACGAAGATAGTATGCAAAAGTTACGACCCCAGGAAGTTGATGTACTAACTTACCCAAACGAGGCCCACATGACTTTTGGTGCTTCATCTCCTAGAGTTAGGTTTTTGGATTTCTAGGGTTTTTGACATTATTGCTTATTGTAAAAAGGCCTTCAGAGCCTAATTGTGTTAGAAAAATAGGACAGTGGAGCAATAAAATAAAACAAATGCAGAAACAAAACACAGAAGATACATAATACAAGAGAGACATGGATTTACGTGGTTCACCCAGTGTGGGCTACATCCACTAGAGAAATTGCCAGGTCCTTCCATTATTATTATCCAACAAATGAAGGGATACAACCTACAACAAAACCTGTTGTAACTTCCTCTTCTTTCTCTCACAGTCTCCTCTCTCATAATACAATATTCGCCATCAACCATAGCCGCAATACATTTACCTCATAAAAGAGGGTTGCCTTCTAGGGAAAAAAAACCCTAACATAATCTCTACCTGTTAGATCTACGACCTTATAATGAATCATCTAGATTTACAATGAAATTACAATATACATTTACAAGGCAATTTTTCCTTCGGGGGCTTCGCCCCCGAATCCCCGCTGGGGGGCCACTTGCCCCCAGACCTTCCAACCGGGGGGATAGCCCCCACAGACCCCACAGAGGGGGTACCCCCCTCTTCACTCCCTCGTGTGGAAGAGTGTACATACTTCTGGGGTGTAAATACTTCATGGGGTATAAACATGGCTGAAAGTAATAGACCTCTGAATCAGGAAAATAATCAGGCTCCACAACCAATAATCTCCCACTTGGAGACTGATCTCAACAACTCCACCGCTGCTGTATATGCTAGACTCTGAACCTTCTTGGACCTGGAAAATTTCTCATCTTCATATTCATTCTTGAAGACCAACTGAAACTGAGCAGGAACTCAGTTTCTCCCCGGTTACTCCCTTTGTTAACATGTCTGCAGGATTCTGGCTAGTGTGTATCTTTTCCAACTTCAAATGTCCATCTTCCAAGATGGATCGTATGAAGTGGTACCTCAATTGTATATGCTTAGTATTCGAATGGAATTTTGAGTTCTTTGCAAGGTGAATGGCACTTTGACTATCACAGTACAACCTGTTGCTCTCCTGCTTCTTTCCCAATTCCTCCATAAAACTCTATAACCAAATCATCTCTTTACTAGCCTTTGTAGCAGCAACATACTCTATCTCTATTGTTGAAAGTGAAACAACCTTTTGCAGTTTTGAAATCCAACTAACTGTTGTTCCACCTATAGTAAAAACATACCCTGTGGTGCTCCTCCTGCTGTCTTTATCAGCTGCCATATCTGAATCAACATATCCCTGTAGAAAAGTGTCTAAACCTTCAAAACATAGTGTATGAGTACTAGTACCTCTCAAATACCTGAGAATCCACTTTACTACCTCCCAATGTTCTTTACCTGGATTGTTCATATACCTGTTCACAACGCCCACTGCATGTGCAATATCTAGTCTTGTGAAAACCATTGCATAAATCAAGTTTCCAACCACTGATGAATAAGGGACCCTTGACATGTATTCTATCTCCTCATGTGTCTTGGGACACATTTCCTTAGTTAATTTGAAATGGTTGTCCAAAGGTGTACTAACTGGTTTTTCATTCTTCATTCTAAACCTCTCCAACACCTTCTCTGTGTACTCACTCTGAGATAATGTCAGTTTGCGATTTTTTCTGTCTCTTGTTATTCTCATGCCAAGGATTTTCTTTGCAACACCCAAATCCTTCATCGCAAATGAATTGGCTAATTTATTCTTGAGCACATTTATATCCTTCATATTAGACCCTGCAACAAGCATGTCATCTACATACAATAGAAAGATAATAAAGCTTCCATTTTCTAGCCTTTTAAAATAAACACAGTGATCAGAATGACATCTACTATAACCCTGTTCTATCATAAACCTATCAAACTTCAAATACCACTGCCTTGAAGCTTTCTTTAGTCCATATAAGCTCTTCTTCAACCTGCATACCAAATTCTCCTTCCCTTTGACCTCATACGCCTATGGTTGTTGCATATAAATCTCTTCCTCCAAATCCCCATGGAGAAAAGTTGTTTTTATATCTAACTGTTCAAGATGAAAATCTTCTACTACCACAAGACTTAAAATAGTCCTAATTGAAGTCATTTTAAAAACAGGAGAAAATATTTCATCAAAATCTATACCTTTCTTTTGTGCAAACCCCTTTACAACAAGTCTAGCCTTGTACCGCTTTTCTCCTCC
>WSFP011497003.1:0-14226 GCA_009831015.1 Picea engelmannii
AATGGGTTGCTCAACTAAGCAAATGTATGATGGAGAAACATCACCTCAATTTAAGTGAGGAAAATGATGACCTTTCAATTAATTTATAATTAACTTAGTAATCAAATGAAGAATTTTACATTTAATTATCAATCCGGGGCTCGTACAGAACTTGCGAACTGTCGTGCACAATCTATGCAAGAATAGTGTTTTTTTACTATGGCGTTGTAGCACTTGAATGTAACAATTCAAAGACTCATAATACTTAATTAAGTCACCAACCTATGCTAAGGCCTAAGTTTCTCTGGAGAAATTAAATCACACTTGCAAGAATTGAAATCACACTTGGGGGAAATTAAGATCACACTTGCGGAAATCGAAATCACTCTTGCAGAAATTGAAATCACTCTTGCGGAAATTGAGATCACACTTGCAGGAATTAAAATCAAACTTGCAGAAATGAAACTTATTCTTATGGTCTATTGGTGACTTGCTCAAGTATAATGAAGGTTTTTTGTTGTCGCAACAATCAAGTGTCCATTCATTCAATATTAATCCAATAACATCAATCCAAAATTGTAAAGACTAAACCTAAAGAGAACCAGACAAGAAACACACTAAGTGCAACTACAAGCAGAGATGTAGTAATGTGATTTGTAGCAACAGAGATACAACACAAAAATAAATATGACTGAGTTATAGCAATGTGAATCGTAGCAACTAAATTTTGTTATAACCAAAACTTGAAGAGACACAAATCGTAACAATGAAAAGCGTAGAATGATTGTTGAAAAATGTTGAACTTAGAATACCAAACGACTCACAAATCATAAAACTATTATGTATATTGGGAATGAAAGCAGATTGAAAGATAATTCGAAAATACAGAACTACACTATGATTCTAGAGAAACAACAAACTAGAATACATACAATTAAGCATGTGAATAAAGTTATGGATCTAGAATTACAACAATTGAAAGCAACTACACAATAGAATAACTGAACAAAAGTAAAGTGTTAATTCTAACATTATCATTACAGGTAGTACCTAACTAAGGAGGGGGGTCTACCCCCTTCGGCGAGGAATTGAATTAAGGAACTAGAATCACAAGATCAATCAATACATCAACACACAAGTAGAAATATGGAACCGAATTTATATTGTCTTAATGATCCAGGTGGATATTGTTGGCCACCCGCCTATTCCACTTAGACCCACACCATTGTTTCTTTCAGTTTTTCATTTTCCTTAATTGTAGCACATTTTACTATTTTTAGCAGTTCTTCGGGTCCTGAACTTCCGGAGCTGTTTTGAGGCCCTAAACGACGTTTTTTGGGCATGAATACTCCAGTGAATATGAGTCCGTTCCGGACTCAATATTTGCTACTAGCAGTGTAGTCCTCGGATAGATCTTTCTAACAATGTATCATGTCCATCAAACGGAGATAGTATGCCAAAGTTACGACCTCGGGAAATTGATGTACCAATTTACCCCAACAGGGCCCATATTTTGGCGTTTCATCTCCTAGGGTTAGGTTTTTGGATGTTTAGGGTTTTCCATTGTTTCTTAGTAATATATAGGCCTTCAAGCCTCATTGTAACAGGCAGCTCAGATGCCAGTAGCCGCCACACCTCTTCTCAGAGATAAGCTACCAACGCACTAGCTAGTTTATTTCCATTCTGTCTGTAAGCATTTTTCAGTCATTTGTTATTAATGAAATGAAGTCTTATTTCCGCTGCATCTCTGCGTTTATGTGTATTTATGTATTTCATTGTGTTCCTACATAAATCCGGATCAGTGGTATTAGAGCGGTCTGCTCGTTCTCAATATTTCTTTGCATGTCCCCAACGAGGTCAGGGTATAAGGAGTTGGGGCTCAATCTGGTTGAACCTTTGCAAGATCAGTCTCGCAAACCCTGACGACCGCCCATGGGGGAAGAAAAGAAAGATGAGGGAGTAGGAGATCCTATCAAAATGTTTCTCGAGGAGGCCCTCGAGAAACATAGGAACGCGATGATGGGCAACTTTGCCCAGATTCTTCAACGAATTCCCACTAGCGGTGCATCGACATCCAACAACCACTCTGGAGGCGCCACTCCTTTTAAGGTACAAGTAAACTTTGAAATTCCCATATTTGAGGGCCAAATAGATGCAGATGTCGTAGATAGATGGTTGAATCTATTAGAAGGATATTTCTCGGTTCATGAATTTTCTGACCGAGAAAGGATTATTTTCACACTCCTCAAAGTCGCCCCCCCCTGTCAAGGACTAGTGGGAAATCTACTCGGAGCAACAGGGTGAGACCTTGTTCCTGCCCTTGAGTATATATAGAGCTTCTTGGCCATGGACTATACCGATTTGTAGTCTTGATTATGTGATTCCAAAGCTAAGATAGTTTAATGATTATCCTTATTTGATGATGTTATCGTTTTTTTCTTATGATTATATTTATATATAAGTATACCTTTTTGGATTTGAACTTGTAACTTCTTAGTAAAGTGTTTACACTATGTTTTACTAAATGGATAAATAGATTTTTAAAGTGGATTTTTATTTTATTTTATGTAAGATTTTTTTTAAATTATTTATACTTTTTAAATTTTAATGATTAGAGGATATTAAATTATGTTAAAATAAAGTGAAAGTAATTCTTGTAAGGAAGTTAAATTGTACTTAGGTATAGTATCTTAGTCTATATGGAGTTATATTGAGGTGGATATTTAATATTATATAACTTATGTTTAGTTTTATTGATGATGGAGTAATCGGGATATTTGATATTTTGGGATATTATAGGGTGTTGAAACAATTATGTAGGTCTTAAGGTTTTGGAGCAATATTTGAAAATGCTTTTAAGTACTTAAAATTGAGTTCCATTTAGTGTCATTAATATTAATTGACAAAATAAAGTTTTGTGATAATTTTTTCTTAATCAAATAAAATTATAATTTTTAACAAAATTCAAAAATCTTCATGATGTGGTTAAAATTTTTAAGTTAAAATACAAAATAAATTTATCCACTCATTAAATTAAATTTATTCATTTATTAATTTAATTTGTCAACTTATTAACTTAACTTATTTATTATTAATTTAATGGGAGTATAGCTTTGCTAACTTCAAATCATCTCTAATGTCTTCCACACTCCCTTCCTTGTAAATATAAAAACATTTCCACTATTACCTAAACATCCTAGTAATGTACACATATCCAATTATTTAGTACCACTACACTAAAAAAAAATAATATTACATAATAATGCACATTTCATTTTTTTCTCATAAACAAATAATCATCGATCCTAACTTTTTCCCACCTTTTTTTCATCTCACGCTGACTAATGGTCATTAAAAAATCAAAGGGTTATGATTCATAGGAGAAATCAGATTTGGATGGTTTGTCAGCTCCTTTTTGGAATTGGAATTATTAGATTATTAAATTCATGAAATATTTTCAATCTCCCCGATGACACTTTATCTATAGCTACGACCTTGTCTTTTTCTATATCCACCACCATAATGATGTATTTTCATAATCCAAACCATGCATCCATATGGAGCCTTTCCTTTGAAGTATAATCTTATGTAGCAATCCCTTACTAATGTTAATCTCCATGTATATGTATGCATATGTAAAATGACTAAGCTTAACCCAATCTATATCTATTTTTAAATATCTACCCAAGCTATTCCCATTGTCTTCAAAAACTATTAAATCCCAAAAGTGTATTGGTAAATTTGGGAGGAATTCCCAAATACGTATTTTGGTGATTGACATATTGGATGGATTAAATTCAAGGCACTGTGGGGTAACAAAAATATCCTCTCTTCTGCAGAACTAGGGACCCTCCTCATTTTATTTTTTATAATCAACAAGATTGTGAAATTGGACAATAAAAATGCCTTTCGAAACAAGATATACCTCACAATCATTTGTCTAGTTCAAATATAGCCACTTGTACAAATATGATGTAGAAGGCTAGAAACAATTAAACTAGAAAACTATCATATTAGATTCATAGTATGAAAGGAGGTTAGAAACTGTCACCTCTATTACCTCCAGTACTATAACCTACTCTTGTTTCTCCATGATATATGCATTGGGAAGGTGGTCAACACAACTATAGAGGGCTTGTTATTGACTGCATTCTTAAAAGAGCGAAACTTGGATGATGAGGATATATCCTTACCACCTCTTCCTCCACGAAGATGAAGGACCAAGGATAACATTATATCCTTACCAATGTCAAAATCTAAAAGCAAATGAAGATCATCTAACTCCTTACTAGCATATAGAAGGCATTGTTGGGCCAACAAAATTCACCCTTTCTCTATAGTTTTAGCTTTATTAATGCAACATGTTCCAATGATTAAATCTATAATGCAATGGTGTTTCCCTCATACGATGTCGACATTATTTGAAATGTCACCTCTACTGTTACTATAACCTTTAGAGAAATCATCAACTAACCTACTAATAGTGTTGATAACAAACATTTCATCAAACACTTTTTTTGTAGGAATTTTGTTGAACACTTTGCATATAGGACTATCATCAAGCATTTTTCTTGCAAGAATTTCTTCAAACACTTATTTTGCAACCTTGTACCAAGAAAACAGATGGTACTCACGTTGCTTGTAAACAGGTTTGACCATGTCAACCCTCTTGACATCCTCTCAACCCACAATAATCAAGCCAAGGACCAACAAATCTTGGGAAGGTCCCCGCTAGGTCCTAATGTAACCCCAATGGCATATGTCAATTTCTCAATGTTTCCCTACAATGTAAAGAAACATACCTGATGAAAGGACATATGATTTTCCTTGGCTCTCACCGCAAGAAAGCTTCTTTCTCCCCAATGCTTTACATTCAACATTATACTAACAAGCATTGTTTCAGTAATCCCTTTGCTACTCTCTTCTCTCACACACTGATTTGAGAAGGTTTTTCTCTGAAAGTGAAGGATCTATTACTAAGAGTAACATTGGTTACCATGTTATCAAATAATATTGTGAAGAATATGCAAGGACTCATGCACATAGATTCCCTAAAATTCCAACATTACTACCTACTACTAACATATTTATTGACTTGATGATAATTGTGACCTCAAAACTAGAACTTTGGCTCTCAAAATCCATATTTTTGAATTAAACACACCAAAATTGACCCCTGAATCAAAAAAATGGTGCTCCTAGTTACACCTTTTTTTGGGGGTTAAAATTACAACAATTCTCAACCATGGCCTTAAAAACCCATATTGTTGCTAATAAAAGGCCTTAAAATCAACCCTAAATTGAGAAGGGGTGCAACCAGCAGCACACAATTTTTTTGAGAGTAAAAATTACGAATTGTTTGAAACCATGGTCTTAACTGCTAGTACCATTGCAATAAAACACCTTAAAACAAACCTTGAAATTGAAAAGTGATATTACTAATAATACTTTTTATTTTGGATTAAAATTGCAATGTCTTTTAAACCATGACCTTTTGTTTTTGTTTGCTAGTGTGTCTGTGACCTGCGGGGCTAGCCTGTGTCTAAGAAACCAAGACCCAAGGGAATCTAAGCCATCAAAATCACCCAGGGATCGCACCCGACCTGGGCCACACCAACCCTTAGCTAGTTGGATTTTTGGTGTCTCCTCTCGACAGGTTCGAACCTGGATCACCATGCAGAACGAGGCCCATCGAAACCAATCGTGCTAACGAGATTTGACTTTAAACCATGACCTTAACAACTTGTACCATTGTAATAAAACTAGTAGCACCCCTTTCTTTGGAGGGGCCTAAAAATCAACATTTTTGAACCCATAATCTAAAATACTAGTACCACTTTAGACAAAGCCATAAAATCAACGTTAAAATATACACTCCTTTAGGGTGAGTTTATCACTCCAAGAGCTAGACAATGCATAATAACATGACAATATCACTCTATAATTTAAAAGTTCAACATCAATTTAAAATAGTTTATTTACTTTTAATAAAAAAACTCAATACAAATTACATTGAATTAAACGCAAATTATTTTATTAAAATAATGTTGCATTGTCATATTCAAATAAGATAAGCTAAGAAATTTATTATCATTATTCATAATCAAATAATATAAGCCAACTAACATAAAAATAATTCGTACTTCATAGAATACCATATTTAAGTTTAAAAGCTCCTTTAACGTTACTAAACACCATATTAATAAAAAATATATACAAAATGCTTCATACAATTATTGAAATTAACTCATTGATTTTAAAATGTTTAGAGTTACCATACAAATACCATATTAATAAAAAATATACAAAATGCTTCATACAATTATTGATTTTTAAAATGCTTAAAAGTTTTGGATTTGTTCTTGGGTTTAGGTAAAATTTATGTTATAATATACAATAAAACATACTTCAATCCTTATCAGTTTTAATTTATGTTCACTATTCTTCCAAAAACAATTTTTATATTTTGTGATTAGCTATAACACTAGAATGTTGTTTATAGACATGAAGAAACTTCATACTCATTAAAAATGAGTGCGATTTTATTCAAAAAATAATTAATACTATTAAATCTCTTCTAGATGAAATGGAAGAAGTTGGTTTGAATAAAGGATATTTTAATGCAATATGTGGTAAAAATGTCAAAGAGGACTCAACCACCATTGAAAGGGTTGTTTAGGAAGAATCATTTTGGACAACTTACAAACATAGAAGACCCCTTAAATTCAAGTAAAATTTATAATATAATATATATACAAACATACTTCAATCTTTATGATTTTTAATTTATGCTTGCTTACACTATTTTACTAAAATATTTTTCTATATTTGGTGATTAGGTATAACACTAGCATGCTACATAAAAAAAATGTAGAAATTTCATATCCACTAAAAATGCTACATTACAATGCAATTTTATTTAATAGAGAATTATTGCTATTAAATATCTTCTAGATGAAATGCAAGAAATTGGTTTGATGAAAGGAGATTTTCGTGAAATACACGTGGAAAAAATGTCAAAGGAGCATCAACCACCGTTGAAACGGTTGTTTGGAAATAATTATTTTGAATAACTTGCAAATATAGAAGATTCAATGGAAGATCATAATGATGTCTAAGGAAATGATGTTGTACCCATTAAGAATGATGAATTTGTCCTAGTTGATATTATTGATTAGTTTTAAGATGTCATCAAAAACATGGTCAATTTGACAAATTATTGATAAGTTATATTGTAATGTTTTGTCTTTGATATTTTACATTGAAAATAAATATCTCTATATTGTTGTTTTATGATGATTATTTTAATATGTTCTTTGCCATAATATATGGTTTACATTTTGTCTTTCATTTTAATGTGAACTATTACTGTATTGAAAATAACATTAAACATTGTCATTTATATATATAAAATCTATAAAAATATGTAAAAACAATTGTTTAAAAATGTTTTTTTCTATCTTTTGTCAATTATAACCATAAAAATGCTTTATTTGACATGGCATTTTAAAATTTTCCAAAATGTATATTTTTTAATTATAACTAGATTAAATTTTTTTCTTTTGCTAAATGCTTAAAATTAATGTTATTTAGCTACAACTATAAGCTATGAATTGAATTAAAGCTAATAACGTGTTAAATTTTTTTTTTTACATTGTATTTAAAATGTATGGTATCCTTTTGTATGGGGTTCTCTAAGGACCACATGGTAGGAGAGGATGTCAGCTCACATTCATTGACATAATGTAGAGGTGTGTGATAGCAAGGGGAGAGTACAAGTCATCAAAGTCTTTTCATGCTAGCTTAAAGGATAATGAGTATAGGGTGATCTTAAGCCCGTGGAGAATAGAACAAGCTGAGAGTATCATGGCTATGAATGGATCACGTGGAGGGTGAAAAAGGATTTCAAGGAAAAAGTTAACGGGTTGCTCAACTACACAAATGTATGATGGAGAAACATCACCTCAATTTAAGTGAGGAAACTGATGACTTTTCAACTAATTTATAATTAACTTAGTAATCAAATGAAGAATTTTACATTTAATTATCAATCCGGAGCTCGTATAGATGACTGGTATAACTCTTGACAAGGAAAAGAATGATTGTCTCTCCTTAAACAAAAATTTTCTCAACAGCCACGCAGCTGACAGTTCAACAGCTAGCGTGTGCACGCGATCTGTAAAAGTTCAGGATGCGTGTACACACATGCAGACCTTATGCAGGCCGCGTGTACCTCTGCAACTTTTCACAAATGAAAAATCAAGCAATCAAACACTGGCAGAGACTACTGGTATTCAGAACCAGAATCTCTTGAAGACTTAGAAACTTACTTTGACAGAAAAAAGAAAACAATTCGAGGAAAATTTCCTAGATCAAAACCAATCTGAGGTGAAACCTAAGCTATGAACTGAAAAAAACAGAGACCGGAATGAGTTCCAGAAAACCTTTGAGAAGGATCACTTCTGACAGGGAAGAGGATGACTGCCTCTATAAAAGAAATTTTCTGAAATCATACACGCGACTGACACTTCCTTAGTTAGCGTGTGCACGTGGGTTGTGTGAAGGTAGGGTGCGGGTACATGCATGCAAGCCTTGTTCAGGGTGTGTGTACCTCTGTGACTCCCGTAAAAAAAATGCAGCTAAACAAAGAAAGCAATAAGAACTGGTATGGAAGACCAGAATCCCTGCTAGCTCAGAATTTTGTAGAAACTCTAAAAACAAGTAATGAAACAAATTTTTAAAAATACCCAAAAAAGACTCCTAGAAAAACCTAGAGATCCCCAGTACAATTGCCAATTCTGTTGTGGGTGGGAATCCCTCCTATAGACTTAGCATTTAAGGGCTATAATCATGCATGCAGAAAATGACCATTTCAAAGGCCTCTACTCTTTCCTATTCTCCCAACACAAAACCCCACATTCATGCAATACAAAGATGTAAATGAGATTCGGTAACTCTACCTTAAGTCCTTTGTTTGATGTCGATCCCTTTGCTTTCACTCGCTCTTTGATTGCAGGCCTCCTCCCAAAGCTGACCTGCATTCACACATGAACAAACAAAAATCTACGAACATGCATTTCATATACTAATTGTTGGGTTAGTTGTGACAATATCATAAAATAAACATTCAACTTGAACACATGATATGGCGGGACGGGAAACGTATTCCCTTTTGTATTAATCTTCACAAGAGTAAACTTACAATATGTGGTCGGCACTGCTCCTCGAAACTGGTCCTGGGCACCTCTTCAACTGTCCTCCGACTGCTTTGCTCTATATTTCTCTTTTCACAAGGAAGGCTAAAGGTTGGGACAAGGGGAGTGCTCAATTGAGTATAGTTTCTTTACTATGATTTTCTTCCTTTCAAATGGGACCCATACGCCTTCTTTTATAGGCTAGAAGGAGCTAGGTATTTGGTCGAATGACCAACCATGCATGGCCGAAAGGTTTAGTTAACTTACCCAAAGCTGTGTTTTCCATCAACAACTTTCATTTTTTCGTGCTTTTGTAGGTACACGCGGGCTGTAGTGAGTCAGCTAGAGTGTACACGCAGGTTGTAGTGGAGCAGGGCGCGTGGGCCTTTAAAAAGGGTGTTTTAAAGAAGATTTGTTCAGTAAAGGCTTGGCAAAGAAGGCATATGAGATGGCCTGATGTTAGGTAAGCATGTCTGGTGAAAATTAGGGTTATAACACAGGGGTGGTTGCAGAACTCGGATGTCTGCAACCTAGCGGGGATACAGATCTGTGATTACAACACCTTAACAAAGCACTTAGCGGTTGTCATTCATTAGTACTTATTATTTGTCTGCAGCGCAGATAAACCCTAATTATAGCACAACACAATATTCAACAAGATTCAACACATTCAAGAACTAAGCACATCAACATAGATCAGATCTAGCATCTTATTCACATCATTAGGCACTAAGCTATCATATTCATCTAAGCATACTTCATTGCACTAAGAATTAATCATATGAACCAAAAAACAACCATAATGCACAAATCAACCACAACACAGGATATACATGGTTCACCCCCAGCCTGGGGCTACGTCCACCAACTCTTCTTCTTTTTATTGTCTTCTGTCAATAAAGAGGAGTGGGAAGGTGATCTTTTCCCTGTCGAAAAAATGGTGAACAGAGAAATAACCTTCTAGCAGAATTAACCATTTGTCTAGGGAATCCGCATCTATCTAACCTTCAAATATGGGAATATCAAAATTAACCTATAACTTGAAAGGAGATTTTCTTCCAGAGTGGTTTTTTGATGAAGATGCACATGCTGCTATCGGCAGGCATTGAAGGATGTGGGAAAAATTCTCCATCATTTCATCCCTCTGTCGCGTGAGAGCTTGCTCAAGCAATAGATTGATAGAATCGTCTACTCCGTCGTTTTTCTTTTCTTCCACCATGGAGGGTTTCTTGGGCATGCGAGAACGATTTTATTCAAGAGATACAAGCTCAATACCCAACTTGCTATACTTGGACCTCGTCGGGGAGATGCACTGAAAAAAATGATCAAGAGTAGCCTTCTCTGATACCACTGATCCAGACTATTTTCGAAACGAAATGAGAGCAGAGATATAATAAAAAAATGTACATATATATCTTGGATATCCAATATTATAACATAAATATATAAGAGATGCAACCATAAACACAGATATACAGTAATACACAATTTTCTATTAATGGGCGAAAATGTACAAAGACTGTAAAATATAGAGTGAAAGACTCGCTAGAATGGTGGAAGCTTATCTCTGAGAAGATATGTGAGGGATAATCGCATCTGTGAGAAGATGATTTTACAATGAGGCTCCAAAGGCCTTTTTATCATAAATAAAATCCAAAACCCTAACCCTGGAAGATGAAAAGCCAACAGTTTTGTGGACCTCGTTTTGGGTAGTTTGGTGTATCAACTTCCTGGGGGCGTAACTTTGGCATATGATCTTCGTTTAAAGCGCACGATAGATCGTTGGAAAAGATTCATTTTGAGGGCTCAATCAGAGCCTTTGGCTATAATTGAGAAGCTCGATCCCAAAAAACCTTCATTTAGGCCCTCAAAATGGCCCTAGAAGTTAAAAATTGCTAAAAATGGTAAATTACCAAAATTGCCAGAAAATTGTTTTGAGCCAGTTGGAAAAGGTGGGTGGCCACCGATATCCACCTGGATCAATCCTCCATCCTTATCAATAAATTTTCTCCGTTGCGTTGAGTTCCCGGGGGAGAGGAAAAAGTGTTTGTTGAATCTGCATCTTCACAAGCTACTTGCCTTGTTGGAGAAGTTGTGTTGCTTAGCTTGTTGAAGGTTGTCACGAACCTGTGGTTGGAAGGGTTGGACATTTTTAACCAGTCTGGCTACTTGAGATCCATGTGTGCAGAAAGAATATTTGCGCTTTGTTGCAGTCCCTTCGACCTGCTTCTGTTGGATAGATGGTGCTTGGGTCATGATTGTAGTGTTTGTAGTATCCTTTTGTTCACCTTTTAAACAGATTGTGAAGAAGCTGAATTTTGTAGTATGAGATACTACCTTGTGGCATTGTTTAGGTGGGACAGTAGTCAGAACCACCTCTTGTATCCTATAGAGATGACCCCCCATAGTAAAAATGACACTATGGTATCAAGACTCATAGATAGCATGGTGCTTCCACATATATGGTTGGCCCAAGAGAACAACACAGACATCCAGCGGGGAAACATCGCATAATACCTCATCCTTGAAGGGTTGGATACCATATGACAATCAACACTGTTGGCTGACACGAAGATCTCATCCCTGGCGAAGCCACCCGATGTTGTATGGTTGTGGGTGTGGTGTTTTCAACAATCACAACTGTTTGACAACCTCCACTGAGATGAGGTTCTTCTGGCTTCCACTATCAACAATAAAATGTAGCGGGGTCCCCTTTGTTAGCGTTAGAAGTCACTCCTGGATTGCTTGCAGGAGCAGAGCCCAACGACCATCAGTTTTATGTCACGATTTGTTTATGAAGGGTGATCAAATGGAGATAACGGCTCTAGGAGGTATCACTCTAACTCAGGGACTGAGTCTGGTGCATAAAGACAGAGGAGGTATGGAATCCTAACTTCAGCCAGTGGGTTGATTTAAACATGAACAAGTGGAAGACTTAGGAGAAAGTGGACAAACAGCTCTGGGCATCAAGCTTGCAGCAGTTTGCAGAGGAAAAACTTTGAAAACAGGATCCTCCTGGTTCAGGGCTTCAAGAAGCTGAAAAAGGACTTGATTGGATCCTCCAATTCCAAGTCATTCAGCGCTAAGAGAATTACAAGGACTGATTAGAGGCTCCGTAACTATTACAGTGATCCATTACAACATCATCCTATAATAGTTACAGCTCGACTGGATCCTCCAATTCCGAGCTGCTCTAATACAGTGTAAACAAAGATATGATAGAAACTGGCATTCATAAGGCAAGAAATCTCCAAAGCTCGTACATAACCAGAACAACAATGCTTCATTAAAATGTTACAACCAGGGAGCTCTGCTCAACCATCGATGCTTACAAAAGTGGCCAAAATGCCTACATATACTTGGAACAAAAATACTGAAGCAAAATCGAGAGATGGCATTGAAGACATTACGTCTGTATGCTTACTGCGCCTGCAGTCTCTGGGCAGTCGTGGACTTCAGTCAGACGCAATCACTTTCCAAAGGATCTGAGAAAGAATTGACAAACTTACAGTCAATTCTAGACTTTCCATTTATGGTGGAAACGATTTTCAACCACCCTCAACTGCCGCAATAACTGTTCGATTGGGATCGGGGAAGGCCCTGGCCGACTCTGTAGCTACATGACATGGAAACCTTCATATTCTACCATTTGAATCTTGCTTGGAGAAATCACAGTAGAACTGACGAGTTGACGTGAAGTGCTGAGTGAACGGTGATCGGGCAGGAAAACGATAGGGCAGATACAAGCGGCAGGATCCATGGGTGTTGAAGTGTACGAGCCAGGTGGAGGAACACAATGGCCGAAAAACTGTGATTAACATGATATGGAAAGAAGACGTGGCGGCAAAGAACAGACGGCGGATGTATGCGATGAAGCTCTAGACTTTTCGGGAATTCGGAATTCGCGAGTTGAAGTGCGCGAGTTCCCTGCCTCTGGGATTTCCGATATCCCAATATGCGATGAGCCCCTTCTCCCGGGAATTAGCCCCTTCCGACTAGACCATGATCCATATGACCTGTCCTTGCGCGACCGTGGTCCAACTTTCCATTGGGATTTTGGCGTTCTTTACAACACGATGTTTGTGTCCGTTGAACTTGCGATTCCCCAAACCCCGATGGCTTATGGCCGCTGACTTGTTGACTGTTAGCTCCTTGGTGCGTAGCCTGCCACCTGTCTTCCACTATTGAAAGCTGCCCCCAGATATCGGGAAATCGGGCATCGGGATATCAGGATTTTTGCTATCATGTGCGCGGGACTTCAAGTTTCCCGATCCCCAACTCTGTGGGATCTCTCGGCAAGTGTCACGGTTGACAGACGACTTTGATTCAGTCGGGCAATCACGCATCGCGATTAACTCGGGTAAGAGTTTTCTGCCTTTAGAAACTCCGATCCTCCGATGGGTTGAAATCCCGATTCCCCTTCTGATGTCTGACACGCGTCCTGCCAAAATTAACGGCTAGGATCCCATCGGTTTTTCGAGACTTGAAAGATCTCGGCCGTCTTTCCCTTTAAAATCCCGATACCAAAAATGTTACTAACATTAGGCTCCATGGGGGATAGAGTCGTCCCTGCGATGCTCTAAGAACTCCTCCTGCAGTTCCAGTCGCCTTCTGTTGGGCTATGGAGTCATTATTAGGGTGAAAAAATAAAAAGTGAACGAGCTGAGAAACAAAATGACAATATTTACAAACAAAGAGTCATCTGAGACTCAAACAAAGTATTTTTTTAGGAAATGCCCATTTACTGGGCTACCGAAAACCTCTTCACCTGCTAAATCTCGCAACCTGTATGTGTTGTTTGAACAAGCCTCGGAGATTCTGAAAGGCCCAATCCATAGGGCTTCAAATTTGTTGTGCTTGCCCTTATCTTGTTTAGGAGCATCCCATTTCAGTACCAGGTCTCCTACCTAGAAATGCTCCTTCTTGGCCTTCCTATCGAAAACCCGCTTGATCTTCTGCTGATGGTCTTGAATCCTGTTCACTGTCTGCTCCCTAGTCTGCTGGACCTCTACTAGCTGATGAATCCTTCTGATCATGTCATCGGGCTCCTCCT
>WSFP011497008.1:0-14226 GCA_009831015.1 Picea engelmannii
TTGTGGATCAATGGAGAGCTTCTTGTGGGAATATATTTTGGAGTATTGATGGAGAGCTTCTTGTGAGAGCTTCTTGAGCATTTTTGGTGTGGAACACTTGAGGATATTGAAGATATATAGGTGATTGAGGTAACCAAGGATATCTAAGCCGAAATGTTCAGGAAAGTGAAGAAAAGAAGGCCGAAATGCAAGGAAGGATAAATTCTTTTGATGGTTCTTTCTAAGGTATGTTATTTATAGGTCATCTCACCATTTTCGCTATAACGTTTTTTTCTATAATGATTCAGATCCTGAAATTTCTATGCAAGTGAGAAAACATAGCCAAGTATTTTTGGTTAAAAATTCATCTTGTGGGTCGTTGTATTTTGGGTGTTACACTCCGTGGAAAATAGGGTTTGTGGCTAGTCCTGAAACTAGTCAAAATCAGGTGTTTCGGGTACAAACATCATAACTTCTTCATAACATATACAAATTCAGTGATACCAATTGTGTTGGCTATATTACAGTCTTTAGTATGCTCTATAACATTTTATATCTATTCATCAAATATTTTGTGCAGGGCACGCTCTACAAGGTCACTCTCTAGAATAAGCCAGAATTCAGCAAGGTATGTCATTTTTGCTATAACTCCTTTTCTGAGAGGTTCCAAGTAGTGCCACTTGGATAAATTGCACAAAACACACTGAAGAACATTGTATATCAGTTTCAAATCTTTATTCAGTACAGGTACAAAGTTATGATTATTTCAAGTTAGGGTTGTTGACTAATCCAAAACTAGTCATGGTTGAGACAAGCAGTTGATGAGTTGGCACATACATGAGGTGTATAGTTGATGATGTTGGTAAATATTGATGAGTCATTATTGATTAGTAGTTGACACATGATTGGTATATACTTGGTACATGGTTGGATGCACTTGTTTATGGTACAGGTTGATTACAAGTTGTTTGGCACAAGTTGGTGCATGGTTGATGCTCTTGTTTATGGTACATATTGATATCAATTGAGGATTTTTGCCTCATCTCAATTGGTGTTGAGAATGCAAGTTAATTATTGCATATAGAGGTGGTGCTCTTGTAGAGTTGTACGTTATTCAGTTGTTGTTGATAAACCCCAAGGATTGTAGTCCGTAATAAAAAGAAAATTGTACATACATCTTGTGTTCTTTGTGTTCATAATGGTGATGACTTGTTGATGATATATTGTTGATATATGTTGCTGATATGTGCTCACATCTAACTGGTTATAAATCACAACAATGGGTAATGAATAAATGTTGAATGTTAATTGATGAGTTTTTGTGCAAGAGGGAATTTTTGGGAAAAAGAGCCCCACACTCATTAACCCCCCCTCTAAGTGTGGTGGGTGTGTCCAACAGTTTCTTGTTGACTTTTGAACACTCCCTCTCAACAAGAAAGGAATTATCCTTCACCCCAATCATGTCTTTGTGATATTCGAATTTTCTCCTAGTGAGCACCTTCGTCAGAATGTTTGCATCCTGATCTTCCATAGGAATGTATTGTAGCAACATGATATTCCACTGCACACAATCTCTAAGATGATGATACCGGATATCTATATGCTTAGATCTGTCATGAAACATAGGATTAATCAAGAGTTTAATGCAACTCTGATTATCACAATAAATCACTGTCGGATCTAAATGAGAACCAAACAAACCAACCAAGATCTTCCTCATCCAGATAGCCTCACATGCATCTTTGTTCGCTGCCATGTATTCCGCTTCCGCTGAACTAAGTGCCACGGATCTCTGTTTCCTGCTATACCATGAAACAGTTGTAGATCCGATACTAAAGATCCCTCCTGATGTGCTTTTTCTGTCTATTGGGTTGCCCGCCCAATCTGCATCCATGAAGCAATGCAACTTCACATCATTCGTCTATCTGTGCCATAATCCATACTCAGATGTGCCCTTCAGATATCTTAGAACATGCTTCCCTGCCTTCCAAAAGAGTTTGGTAGGCTTAACCATCGCTTGACTTAGTTGGTTAACCGCATAGCAAATGTCTGGTCTCATGTTCACTAAATACATTAGCGAACCCACTGACTGTCAATAGACAGTAGCATCCACTACCTCTCCAGAAGTCACGTCCTCTTTCCTCCAGTTTCCTAGAAGAGGAGTATCCATGGGTTTGCATCTCTCCATGTGAAACTTACGCAGTATCTCCCTTGCATACTTTCCTTGAGACACAAAAAGTTCACCATCTCGCTGCCATATTTCCAATTCAAGGAAATAATGAAGAAGGCCCAAATCCTTCATCTCAAACTCCTTTACAAGGTCCTCCTTGCATGAGTGTATCAGCTGCTCATCACCAGTCAATATCAAATCATCAACATAAAGCACAATGATCAAAAGCTTACCCTCCACCACAATTTGGTATAGGTTTGCATCCGCTTCACTTTTGATGAAGCCCAATCTAGTGAAATAGTTGTCTATCCAAGTGTATCAAGCATGGGGTTCTTGCTTTAGCCCATATAGTGCTCTCTTGAGTCTACAAACATGTGACTCTCTGTCAAAGGTCTCAAAACCTTCTAGCTCCTCAATGTACACTTCTTCCTCAATAATCCCATTGAGGAACGTAGTTTTTACATCCATCTGATGAATGCACCAGCCCATCTGCGCTGAGAGTGCAAGGATGGATCTTATGGAAGAGTACCTTGCGACAAGTGTAAAGGTCTCACCATAATCTATCCCCTCAATCTGTGAGAAGCCTCGGGCCACAAACCTGGCCTTGTATTTCTCCACACTCCCATCAGCATCTTTCTTTACCTTGTAGATCCATCTCGAACCTACCACTGATTTATCAATTGGTCTTGGGACAATTTCCCATACACTGTTTTTGACAATGGAGTCATACTCCTCTACCATAGCATCAACCCAAGTGGGGTTCTGCATTGCTACCTAAAAGGAAGATGGTTCAGTCACAATACATTTGCTCATGAGATCCATGTATCTAGAAAATCGATCAGGAGACTGTCTCTGTCTGCGCTGTGAAATAGGGGCTCCTATATTCTATGTAGCATCTAGTCTCAATCTATCATCTTTCGTGGTGCACTTTTTGCCATTTCTGATGGATGGCTCTGCTTGAGTGGTTTCCTCCACTCCATGAACCTCCTCATGTGGCTGATCCACATATTGACACTCATCCTTGGGAACCAACAGTTCCTCTTCTGCATGCAAGTCTAGCTCCCTCTAAAGCGACAACCGCATGGCTTTCCCCTCATCGAATTTTATATCTCGTCGCATAACAGTCATCTTACTATTCGAAAAATACACACGATAATTATGGGGTTTTTCTGTGTACCCCAAAAATATCCCAACTTTAGCAGTCGGTTCTAGCTTCTTCCTGGCATCCTTGTTCACGTGCACAAAAACAGATGAGCCAAAAAAATTTAAATGCGAAACATCGGGTTTCTTACCAGTAAAATCTTCTTCAAGTGTACTCATGCCAAGTACTCTATGAGGACAATGGTTCTACACATAAACTGCAGTATTGCATGCTTCTGCCCACAAATGCATTGGTAGGCCCTGATCATGCAACATCGCTTGTGCTGCACCCACGATCATTCTGTTCTTTCTCTTTGCGAACCCATTTTGTTGTGGGTTATGGGGCGCTATGAGTTCTCTTTGAATTCCTTCTCTGTTGCAGAATTCTTTGAATTCGTTAGAGATGTATTCTCCACCATTATCGCTCCTTAGAGCCTTCACTTGCTTCCCCGACTCTTTCTCCACCAATGCTTTAAACTCACAGAACTTTGAGAATGTTTGATCCTTCTTCTGCATGAAGAATATCCAACATTTACAAGAAAAGTCATCAACCAAAATAACATAATACCTGTGTTTTGTTGTTGAAGCAACCGAGAATGGTCCACACACATCCGTGCGAATTCTCTCCAGGATCACCGAAGCACGGTTATCCTTTTCATGAAATGTGGACTTTACATACTTCCCCAGGGTGCACCCCTTGCACTTATCTAATTGAGCAAGTGTTCCCCTTGGAAGCCCAATAGATATATGTTGCATGATCTTCAAGGCTCCATGATGAAGATGGTCCAATCTCCTGTGCCATAATTCGCCCTCATCCCGGCTCACCACTTTTTCTGCCTTGCCTATCATGGCATTGCAGCCATCTACCTACAGCATGTAGAGATTCTTAACTCGAATCCCTATCTTCTTGACTTGACCCATTGATTTATGTCGCAGGTAAGCTTTACCATTGGTAAAAAGAACATCATAGCCTCTGTCCTCCAACATTGTGACTGAGACCAAGTTTTTCTTCAGACCTGGAACATGCATAACATTTTTCAATTGAAATGGTTTACTTGACTCCCTCTAAAAGGTAATGGTACCAATACCAGTTGCATTGTATCGTCCATCATCACCCATCTCTATATGCATTCTAAGATCTTTCTCCTCCAAGTCAATGAAAGACTCTCTATCTCCCGTCATGTGGAAGGAATCGCCACTATCCAAATACCACACCAATCTCGATGCACTTGAAGCCATGCATGCAATCAAAGCAAAGTCAAGATCAAATTATGAGACAAGAGCCTCACCAGTTGCAGATCCAGTAACCGTCTTGTTCTTCTTCTTATAAGGACAGATAGTAGTGAGATGCCCATGTTCGTGGCAGTGAAAACACTTCACTTTGGACAAATCCATCTTCTTGACTTTAGACTCAAATTTTGATTGGAATTTATTCCCTTTCCCTTTCCTTTTCTTGGCAGTCAAATCACAATCATCTTCATCATCACGCTTTGATGAAGATCCATCTCTAGTGTTCCTCCTGAACTCCTCTTCCACTAGATCTGACCATAGTCGTTCCCAATCTAGCAATTTTTCCCTTCCATTGACAGAGTCTTGATAACTGTGCCAACTCTTAGGAAGCCCTAGGAGTGCCAAGCTCACCAAATCAACAGCAACGACTGTTATTCCCACACTTCCAAGCTCATCCCAACATTGGACAAACTTTGTGAGATATTTTGGAATGGTGTCGCCTTTCTCCATCTTAATCTTCCTGAGTTTGTCTTTGAGCACCAATTTCCTATGGTCACTACTTTTTTGGAACAGATCTGTCAAAACATTCCACATTACATATGGTGTGGTTTTCCCATGGAGACTTGATACAATGTGGTCTTGTACTCCCTCCAATAGAATCCTCCTCGCCTTCGCCACTTTCTTTTTCCATGCATCAAGATTTGCAGTATCTGTCGCATCCGGCATAGGAACATCTGCGTCAATGTAACCCTTCAAGCCATTGTCTTCGAGTACTGCTTCCATCCTGTCCTTCCAAGTGACGTAGTTAGAGCTTCCCTTGAGTGCATACTCCAACCTCAATTCATTGAAAGACATTTCAATCTTGAATCAGTTGTTGCACCAAGAAAATATTCCAAATTTGAATGTTATCCAACCACCAAAACTCAACCCCTGCAATCCCTCTTCCCTAGGAGGTTCGCACCCCACCTGAGAGTAGCCTGAGGGAAGTTCGCACCCTGCCTATGTGTAGCCTGCGAACTTGCCTGGGAAGTTCACACCCTGCTCCACTGTAGCCTGCAAGAATGCTCAAGAAGTTCACACCCTGCTCCACTGTTAGGGTGAGGGAATTTTGCACCCTGCTAGTTTATTTGCCTGCGAGAATGCCAATGAAGTTCACACCCTACCTTTGTCTAGGGTGCGAGAATTACTATTCTTGAAAACATCGGAAGTTTTCAGTACTAGATTTCTCACCCGGCTAGAGGCGGGACCTGCGAGAATGAAATTATGTTCGCACCTCACTTTCATGACTCTGTGGCCTCTGTGGCTCTGATACCATGTAGAAATTTCGATACAAATTAATGTATTCCTACGATTCTCCTGATCTAACAATTTTCGCCACTTGTTAAATACAGAATCGCTTCTACTATTATTATTGTGGAAGCAATTAAACCACGATCACAACCATAATGCACAATGTGAAATATCAATAACACACAACATAGAAGTTTTATCGGGAAAGCGTAAAGCTAAAAACCCCACTATCATATATTATGTATATCATGAATCATGAAACAATCTCATACAAAACTCTAATCTAGGAGCTCTCAGTACAATACAATCATCTCACACTGTCATACACAAATTAGCAAATACATGCACCAATTCCTATGTCCAGACAGTGTGCCTCCTCTACACAAAACTCTGCAATCCGAATTCTCACAATGATACTTTCTTGTTACGAATTGCCTCGTTTGCACATGCTCATAAGCATATCCACTGCATGTGTGATCAAAATCACAACTGATAGCCAATTGTCCCTTTCACCTGTTATCTCAACTGGATCTCCATTGGATTTGCATGCATGTAGTTAACCGTGATGAATCTTCAGTTGCATGTGAGTTAACTGATTAATTGAACTCTCACTAGTGCATGTTTAGTTACAACTATCACAACTGATCTTAACTCACTTAACTACACTTATAATTCTGTTACAAATCCAAATCACTCGGTTATGAATGAGATAATAGATTAATATTTATTATCTAATTTAATTAAGGGAAAAGTAAATTAGACACATGTTTCTTGTTGACTTTTCAACACTTACAGACTCTACTTGCACTTAGCATACATTCACATCACATAGATGCACCCTACCACTTCTTCTATCTAGCCTAAGAATCTATTTATATATACAAAATAGGCCTAAACATAGGTAAACCCATGGGCCGATGTCCCATTTTCGTTACATATTCCCACATCCTAAAAAGGACCCAAAAAAGGGCCGAGATCTCATGATCTCCATTTCATCTTGTGCTCCTCATTCGACAGGCTGTCGAAGTCCCAAAATAGGTCAACATGACCAAGAATCTCCCAAAACTTGGTCAAGGGAAAAAAGGCCCCCAACACTCACCTGTGACTCATCCCAAGTCACTTTGGTTTGATCATTTCTTCTTCGAACGCCTCGAGTTTGGATCGACCTGCTTCTTTGCTATGGCCTCTTGCTCAATGAACTTATGGATCACTGCATCATTCACTGGCCCTTCTAGGCATTGTTCTGTTGTGGTGACAACTTGTTCTAGCTTTTCTCCTCGGCTTTCAACCTCTATGAACAACTGATAGGCCTTATCTTGCACAGGTTGGAGCCATTGAGTTATTTCCATAACTTTTCTCTGGATCGTATGGATCAGCTACTGGACGTTGTGTTTCTCTTGAGATCTCTTCATTCTGTCTATAGCTGACAGGGCCTTCAGCTGCGCCTGTAGTGTGTCTGTGTGCTACTTCACTTCCTGGAGTTGCGACTCTAATTCCTATAACTCTGGGTTCTCAGTAAGCTTCTCATACGTTTGGGGGCTATGATTACTCAGGTGCTTGCACTCCAGGGCAAGAGATTTTATTCTATCAATTATGCTCCAGGCAGTTGCTTCCCTTTGATCTCTTACATCTTGTGGGGTCTCGGGCATTGCATGTAGCTCCAAATCTGCTATGTGTTGTTGTAGTTGTTGAATTACTTCTTCAAGTTATGCCACCTATTGTGGAACTCTCTCCTCTGCCTTTACTTCAATGACTGTCATGAAGTGAAGTTCTCTATTGACCCTTTCCTTTACTTCGAGTTGCTTCGCGAGCAACTGTTCCGTGCTTTGTTGCAGTTGTTCTCTTTCTTCATCCCACTTCGCTTAGAGATAAATATTTTCCCGTTATGAAGTACTACATTGCTCTAAAAGGTCTCCATGTAATTTTGCTAAAGCCTAGGTGAATTGTGTTGTTTCTTCCTGTGCTCGTCGAAGGTGAGCTTCAACTGTATCAGTAATTCGGTGGAGTTGAACTGAATCATCTCCCAGTTCTGGTGTTTCCAATGGCAGAGGTGCAGAAACTGCACAGTTGGATTGTAGTGCTTGTTGCATTGTAGTGCCTGTTGCACCCCTTGAAGTTCAACCTTAATTTGATTGTATATCTCCTCCTTCTGAGCCTCTTTCTTCTCTACTATCTCCAACGAAGCATCATTCAGGGCTGCTATAATGAAATCGAAGTCATCTGAGGTGAGGGTAGTCTACATTTTGGTCATAGAGGCTTTTGATTTCTTCTGAGAAGAAGGCTTCTAGGGGGAAACCTTCCTTTTCTTTGAGGGATCCTCCTCGTCTCTAGGTGGTGTAACCTTGCCTTTATTATGTTCAACTTCTACACCATCTATCTTTCCGCCATCTCCTCCTTGCGTAGGTGAGATGGAAGAAGTCTTCACTGAGGTACTACTTACGTCTTGGGCTTCTTCATTTTTCTTTATCTTGCTAGGTCCAGGTGTACCATGCACTACTTCTGGACTATCAACATCGAACATCTCCGCAGGATCTGCTAGGATGAGGAGGTCTGCCAACTTGTCTTTAGTAATCTCTTCTAAGTCCTCCTCTATCATCTTGTAGTAATATTGAAGTTGTTTCTTGTTCTCGTCAGCGCGTGTTGTAACATAAATGAAATGGTGGTCTGCATTGAATTTCATTAAAGGTCGAAACCTGTGGAGAGTATTCGGTGTGATGCGAGGCTCAGACTAGATGGTTGTCTTCAGCTGGTTGTACTATGTATGGAATACGGCATTTGACTGCCATTGATTGTTCATGTCACTGGAATACCATAGTGTATTGAATCTCACAACCAAAGGTTCAAAGGGCTCAATGTATGGGAAGGTTGCACCTTTCAGCATCTCCCATGTGATGAAATCGATAAGGATTAGAAGCCAGCTAAAGTGGCACTCATATGCCTGATCTTTCACTTCCCTTCAGTCAAGTTCCAACTGGTTCACAAGGTACTTCACCCAATTCATTTGTAGGCCCTCCGCGCACTTTCCTACGAGGTTAACTACAAAGCCAGTCACTTGGGTGGGTCGGTTCTTGTGCACTAAATTTCCTGCAATCAGCTGACAGGAAAGGGACGTTGTGCCACTCTGGATAGAAGCTACCTTGTAGCCTCGCATTCCCTTCTCGAGATCTCCATAAGTGTCCTTGATCCTTTGTGTGAGAGCATGATCCATGTCTTTTCCAGGATAGAAATCTTGTGGGTTAGGGCCTTGCATGCTAAGCCTGGTGATCTGATTGATCAATGTCATATCCACTGTGATACAACAATTTAACCACAACTATTTGCCATGGTAACAGGACAGCAGCATCTTGACGCATGCATTCACTTCTTTGTGCCTTTCGAAGTGAGGAATCTTCATGACATTGAGTAGTGTGGACTGCGCAAGGTTCATATTCCATGACTGGGGAACTATCTTTGAATTCTTTCACTTTGTTCTGGTCAGGTATTTATGTGGTGCAAGCATGTTGTAGAACTTCCTGTCACCAAGGTTGAAGTCGCTAAACATCAATGCTGCAATATTTTCCTGATCTTTGTGAACTGCGCGTATCCCTTTCAGGAGGTATGCAGTGACCAAAGAATACTCAAATTATCTGGGCACACTGTCTTGATTGATTGTGTCGCTCAGAGGTGGTAGGTAGGTGAGTAAAATGCTCGGAATCAAATTAGCACTCGTGAGATCGTCTCTCTGCTTGGTCCACTTTTCATCGGCTAGCCGGGATGGTCCGGCTCGAGCAGTTGACGGAGAGGCTAGAAGTCCTCTCATGGATGATGCTTGTACTCCTGTGGATAATCCTCTCTCCAACATGACTCTTTCAATCATCAGGTCGATCAAAACTTCTTCAGTATCTTTCTCTGCAGTGCTCAATTCTTCCAACATACACACTCGAGGTTAACAATCACGGGTTTGGGGAACAACTTAGACACAATGCTGAAATAAAGAGAAAGATTGCAATGATTACTGTGTAAAATTGGCTTAGTATGCGGGCTCGAATTCTCAATTGGCAAACGTGTTCTTGGTGCATGGCGTGGTGGGATAAATAGGGAACTTCACAATGGTTCTCTTACAACAGGTATGAGCCTCCTTTAACTCTTGTTCAATCCGTTATGGCATGGTCCAACGGACTGATGACGAACCATAATTGCCTTTATACTCATTCAGAGCGTTGATCGAACGGTTATAATATCCCCAAAAACTATATTTCTTCGTCATGGTGAAGTGCCATGTGTCGTTGTTCTAATATCCCGGCAAAGCTCTAATTCTACAAAAAAAAAAACTGCGAAGTTCCCTCTGGAACCTTCTACAACTTTTCAATCTTAGATCTCTTCTTACTTAAATTTCTAGCCTTTTTTCCAGTGAGCTTTGTCTCGGTAGTTCTTTTTCCATTTTGATTCATATCTTCTTTTCACATAGTTACTTCGTTTTGTTGAGATTATTCCCCAGGGTTCCTAGATAATACTTCGTCTTTGTTTGGGGTAAGTACTTCAGTCTTCTGTTGGTCTTCTAATGTTCTTGCAGCTTCAAAATCTGGGTTTCTAATGTTAAATAGCTTCGATCTGCTCTCATGTTCTTCAATCAAGTGTGCGATCCTTCTGGTCATGAAGTCTTTTAACTCTTGTTTCTTTTGCTTCAAAAGTTCTTCTTCTTCTTTTAATATGGCTTGATCTCTATCAATCCAAGGTTTTCCTAGTGACATGGTAAATGGGGAGATGTCTTCAACAAATTTAATAATCTCAAAATCTTGTTTTGTCAAAGTTCCATTAGCGTTCATAGGTATGCGAGTGAGATTTCCACATAGGTTTATCAGCTTTCCTCTGAATAGTCCTATTCCTCCTAATGAAGGGATCATAGCAGGCTTCCCTATGGCTTCTCAAGTTCTTTCTGTCATGATGGTCACCTGTGTTTCTTCATCCAGAATACAATCAATGTCGAAGTCTCCTATTCTTACTTCAATGCATTATTTTTCCTTGAAGATCTCTGATAGACTGACATGTTGATGGTCATTCAGGGTTTCTTTCATCTCTAACAATACTTTCTCTGATTCTTTCTGGGGTTTTTCCATTCCTGGATCTTCCTTAAAGTTTTCTTTATTTAGATTTATTTCTTCCATCTTAGCAATCATTCTAGGGCAATCCAACACTTCATGGTCCATGGTCCATAGCATTACAACAAAGAAAACCAATTCTTTTCCTAGGGATTTCCTTAGCAAGATGTCTCGGTCTTCTACAACTATAATAGAGGGTTAATCCTCTCTTTCTTTTAAATTATCCCTAGCCTTTCTGGTACTACGCACTAGGATCATGGTAGCTAACCTGCAAAAAATTATTTCTAGGATCCTGCATCCATTTGTTAGTCCAAACATTCTTTCTATTCATAGGTATAACATATCTTTCACTATTCTTATCAGATCTACTCATATCAAGCCTTCTTTCATCTATTAATAACCTAGTTTTCAAGCCAGGACAGAACTTATCAATCATACCTAGATCCATACTTTAGAAACAAAAATTTCCACTTATCTTACTTCTACAGAGCACAAAGCTTCCAGATCTAAATATTTTAACTATTCTTACCTTTTATCAAAGCACAGAGTTTGCAGATCTTACCTCTTTTAATCATAAATTCTTACTTTTACCTTTCTTAGAGCACAAAGCTCTCATATCTCACTTCTTTCCTTCAGATCTGATCTCCTTTCTTCAGATCGGGCTTCTTTATTTAGCACAGAGATTTATAAATAAAGTAGGATATTGTGCACTAGGGCACAAATCTACGCATAGAGCTTTCACAATCTCAGGTCGAATCTTTGCACAAAGCTTCTTCTTTTTCAGTTCCTAGCAATCACAGTTTCAGGTCTCGACAACAAAACCATTTGTTGGCACAGGGGCAAACCCAGGGTTCAACGCTACAACAGCGCACCAACAAATCCCTAACTAACGGCCCTTTCGAAAACACCTGCAGAGCAGATGAAGTCTCACCCGAGGTAGAGGCAGGAGTGGTTGCAAGACTCAAGTGTCAGCAACCTTAGCTGGGACATAGATCTGTGATTGTACTACTTAATAAATCACTTAGCACTGCCGATTCCTCAATATGTAATAAATACCCACTTCACTAATAAAACAGAGCTTCGCAGCATTCACACTAATCACCATAGGTAAATAGATCAAATCGAGCAGATCAAGTAGTAATCATGGCCATATAGATTAGATCTAACATTCTCATGTATAATAAGCACAAATCATAAGTAGATCTATCTAAACATATCAAATCACTTAGCAAATAACATGTGAACACATCAAGACAAAGAACAAAGAAGCATAACACAGTGTTTACGTGGTTCACCCCCACCCTAGGGCTACGTCCACCAACTCTTCTTCTTTATTGTCTTCAGTCAATTAGTTACAAGCACAGAGCCTCAAAACTGTTACTCCACACAGGACAGAAGATCTATTGAGCTCTCTGGATCCTTCTTCATTGAGTTACAGCAGTAAGCCTTCCACAATATTCTACAAGGACCTGCACTTAGCTCTGCAAGTCTCTTACAGTCATGCACAAAGCACTTACAGATTCTACTTGCACTTAGCATACATTCACATCACATAGATGCACCCTACCACTTCTTCTATCTAGCCTAAGCATCTATTTATATATACAAAATAGGCCTAAACATGGGTAAACCCATGGGCCGATGTCCCATTACCGTTACATATTCCCACATCCCAAAAAGGACCCAAAAAGGGGTCTAGATCCCGTGATCTCCGCTTTGTCTTGCACTCCTCCTTCGACAGGTTGTTGAAATCACAAAATAGGTCAACATGACCAAGAATCTTCCAAAACTTGGTCAAGGGCCAACAGAAGGTATTGGTGAAATATGGAACTAATTGGCCCCTCTCTTACCGCAGTGTGGTCCATCTCATGTACTGGTCCTCATAGTTTCCAACAGGATAATATTATTCCTTTACTGTATCCACAAAAGAATCCCAAATGGGATAGACCCCATATATTCCAAAGTCCTCTATGGAAATTTTCTCCCAGTAAGTTTCCCACCAATGTTTGACATGCGGGAGAGCCTTAAGGAGTGCAAAGGTGATATTTTCCCTTTCGAAGAAATTATGAACAGAGAAATAACCTTCTAGAAGATTTAACCATTTTTCTAAGGCATCTTCATCTATCTGTCCTTCAAATATGGGAATATCAAAATTAGCCTGTACCTTGACAGGTGAGGTTCCTCCAAAGTGGCCTCTTGATGAAGATGTTCCTATTGTTATTAGAAGGCATTGAAGGATGTGGGAAAAATTCTCCATCATTTCGTCCCTCTATCGCGTGAGAGCTTTCTCAAGCAACAAATTAATAAAATTGTATACTCTGACATTTTTATTTTCTTTCTCCATGGAGGGTTTATTAGGTGTGCAAGAACAATTGTATTAAAGACAATCTCAATATCCAACATTCTATACCCATACCTCGTCGGGGACATGCACTGAAAAACAATCAAGAGCAACCTGCTCTGATACCACTGATCTAGATTATTTTCGGCACGAAATGAGAGCGGAGATATAATAAAGCAATATGAATAGATATCTCGTATATCCAATAATATAACATAAATGTATCAGATATGAAACCATAAACACATACATACAATATTACACAATTTTCTATTAATGAGCAAAAGTGTACAAAGATTGTAAAAAATACAAAGTGAAAAAACTCACTAGAATGGTGACAACTTATCTCTAAGAAGAGATGTGTCTGCTACTCTCATTCACAAGAAGATGATTTTACAATGATGCTCCAAAGGCCTTTTTATCATAAATAAAATCCAAAACCCTAACCCCAGAAGATGAAAAGCCAACGGTTTTGTGGACCCCATTTTGGGTAGTTTGGTGTATCAACTTCCCGTGGGCGTAACTTTTGCATATGATCTTTGTTTGGGGCGCACGATAGCTTGTTGGAAAGGAATCATTGAGGAGATTAATTTTGGGGGCTCAATCAAAGCCTTCAGCTATCATTGAGAAGATTTATCCTGAAAACCCTTCATTTAGGCCCTCAAAATGGCCCCAGAAATTAAAAACTGCTAAAAATAGTAAATTACCAAAATTGCCAGAAATTTGTTTTGCGCCAGTTGGAAAAGGTGGGTGGCCACCGATATCCACCTATATCACTCATTTATTGTCTTTCAACCCTTTAAAAATCTATATTATTTATCTATCTCTATCATTGGGGTGTAATCAGTGGATCTTCCTTGAAAGGAGGGTCTAGGTAGCAATGGAGGTGTGTAGTTGAGTATATACTTATGTAGGTTTCATGATTATAATATTTTATTTTACAAAAATGTGATTGGGGATACATGTTTGCAACATCTTATGGAAGACATCAATGGGAT
>ML885375.1:26216-36577 GCA_009831015.1 Picea engelmannii
CCTTCAACTTTAAAAATCTAGCTTTAGTTTTAGTTAAACCAGGGGGAGCTTGTAAATTTTGTAAAACAAAAATAAGGTCTGCATACCATGGAGAATTTAGAAAAACCTCTTTAACGTTTGGAGTCACCATCTCACCCTGTTCAACTGCCATGTCTAGAAAATTAATGTCAAGAACCTGAAGGTTAGATTCAGCCATCAGTTTAGCAAGGCCTTGACCTTTGATCAATTTTGTGGGCTTAATTTCTATGTCATATTCTAAAATAACTGCAATCCACTTTCCCCTTCTCCCATCAGGGTTGTCTTGTGTCAAGATGTCTTTCACCACTGTGTTTGGAACATATGCTATGACGTGTGAATGAAGAATATAGACCCTGAAGTCCTTTATAGCCTTTACCAAAGCAAAAGCTTGTTTCTCCATAATATTATAGTTAAGTGCAGCATCTCTTAGAGCTTTGTTGAAGAAAGATATGGGTTGTTCGTACCCTTCACTGTTCTTCTGCAATAATACAGCTGCTACCGTATGTTCAGAGGCGAAAGAAAAAAGATAAAAATCTTTAGTGAAATCGGGACTAATCAAAACTGGGGCTTCTGTGAGCGCTCGTTTGACTTGTTCAAAAGATGATCTGGACTCAGGGTCCCATTTTATCTTAGCATCCTTTTTTAGCATATTGGTAATGTTTTGGAGGAGTTCAGCCAGATTATGAATGAATCTTCGAAGAAAGTTAATTTTCCCTATAAAGGACTCTAGTTCTTTAAGGTTTCTGGGATGTTCTATCTTTAGTATAGCCTCTATCCTGCTGGGATCAATTCTGATTCCTTCTTTAGAGATGATATGTCCCAACAATTTACCCTCTTCTAACCCAAAAAGACATTTCTTGGGGTTTAATGAAATCTCGAACCTTCTACATTTTTCGAAAACTCGTCTAAGGTGTCGCAGGTGTTCATCATTGGATTGAGAAAAAATGGTCACATCGTCTCGATAAATGACAATAAACTTTCCTGACTCCTCCACGAAGGCAATGTCCATTGCCCTCTGGAAGGTGGCTCCTGCGTTCATCAGACCAAAGGGCATCTTCACATACATGAAAGTGCCCCATGGGGTGGTGAAAGCGGTCTTTTCTTGATCATCTGGGTGAACTAAGACCTGGTTGTATCCTGAGAAGCCATCTAACAGGGAAATTCGACTGGACCCGACCACACTTTGCAGGAGGTGATCCATCTTAGGTAAGGGGTAATTATCCTTTAAGGATGCTTTGTTCAGATTTCTGAAATCTATGCAGAGTCTGATTTCACCGGTTTTCTTACATGTGGGGACTAAATTAGAAACCCACTTCAAGAAACGTAGTGGGACTATGATCTTGGCATCATACATTTTCTTGATCTCTTTTTCTATCAAGGGAAGCAATTTGGGATTTATCCTTCTAAGCTTCTGTCTAAATGGTTTATGGTCTTCCTTGATGGGAATCCTATGTTGTATAATGTTGGTGTCATAGGCTTTTAAATCTTCATAGCCCCAGGAAAAAACGTCTGAATATTCTTTGAATAGTTCCATGTACTTAAGATTTTGTTCTGGGGGTAGAGATTTGGACAGTTTGACCCTCCTAGGCTTCTCATCAATTCCTATATTACAGTCCTCTACCTCTTGCCCATGAGCCTCCAATTTTGGTTTCTTAGCTACATCGTCACTGTCAAATAGATCTTCTAAAGGAACAAGGCCTCTAGGTAAGACATTGCTTTTCAGTTGTAGAACATCGGCATCCACTTTGTCATCCCCTAACTCTCCTGAGTCTACTGTATCTGCTGAATCTACTGTATTTACAATATTAACACTATCTATTTCGAATTCAAAGTTATTTACATTCTCATTTTCATTTTCTAGATCTATGTTTGTACATTCAAAATCGTTCTTGCATTGCAGAAAATTCTCTATCTGGTCGTCATTTCCAAACACTTGCCAGTACCTGATATTATCGGGGACTGTCAGTCTGCATTTTACCTCAACGGTGTATGGACGAGTTTGGTGGAAAGGAATCTTGCAGGACGCGGCTGATGTAGCTAATCCGTCAGCTAGAATATTCTGTCCTCTCGGCATTACCTGCAAGTCAACCTCGTTAAAACACTTCAAAGCATCGAGAGCTGCGTTCCTGTAGGCTCTAAGGCGTGGGTGTTTAGCAACATATTCACCTTTAATTTGCTTAATAATTAATTCAGAGTCACCCCTTACCATTATTTTCTTAGCACCAACTTTTTTCAAAAGCTTTAGACCAAGCATTAAAGCTTCATACTCAGCGACGTTGTTAGTGCAGTGGAAATTTAACTTATAAGAGTGATTTTCTGAATACCTTTTTCGATGATTATGTAACCAGACACTAGCTCCTGCCCCTTCTTTACTCATAGCTCCATCGAAATCCATACTCCAGAAATCGACAGGAAAATCTTTCGTGATTTCATTTTCCATCTTTGTTGCGTCACCGCTTTCTGGACCTTCATCTTGACTAGCTACGTTTTCCATCAGCTGATTATCCTGCTCTTTGGTATCACCATCATTGTACAAGATGAATGAATCTAGATCTGAATGAGTAGATTAAAGAGGGTAATTATGAGGTTTCTCTTGACTGCTGACCATATACTTCATCAGCGTTTCTCTGTATAACCTCCTCTGTTGTCCAAACACTGGGATAGTGGCGTAAGACATATCCAGCTGCAATGTTCCTTTCAACTTAGCTCCCCAAGAGCGGGATAACAACATACCATATTTAGGCGGGATGTCAGCAACCACTACATCCATCACCATGCTTTTCAAAGGGATCTGAACCAAGGTTATGCAGAGATCTTTAATCAAACCAATACATTTGACTTTGCTGGAGTCAAACGAGTGTAGATCTTTGTAAGGTCGAGTGACCTCCAATCCTAGTTTTTCCATTACCGCCTTAGGCATTAAATTGTGTGAGGCACCTGAATCCAACATGGCGTTATGAAATATCAAATCATGTATGTTCAAACTAATGTAAAAGGGAGCCACATCTCCGGTATCATCTCGGCCATTCACTTTAGGCCCGAAAAGAAGTTTGGGATGGTCGTCAGCAAGATTCACAGTGTCCGAATGAGTCATTGACCCAATAGTCAAGGCTTTGGTACCTATGTCAGGTTCAATGGCCAATGTTTTTAGTACCTGTGAATGATAACCGCCTCTGCATATCAACTCTGTTAGTGGGATAGGAATTTTAATTTTGGCCAGTTCGTGCCTCCAGGCTAAATGGCACCGGAGTTCTGGTCTGATTCATTGATTTTGGTTGGTCCACCATGTTTTTTCGCTCAGAAGTACTGGGTGGGGTAACAGGTGAGACTTCAGGCTGAGCTGGTCTTTTCAGTATGGTGATGTTTTTCTTCACCGGAGTACCAGTTTTACCTTTCTCAGAAGACTTTCCAGCAGTGGTCTTCTCAGAAGCTTTTTCAGCCTCGGCTACCTTCTGCGTTTCGGCCGTCTTTTTTGAAGAATTTCCTTCTTCCTTCTTATTTCGCAGATTGTATTGACGGTGCACCTCCAAAATAGCATTCTCAAAGGCCTGTTGTCCTGCATCCTCAGTCTCCTCACTTACCTTTGTTTGATTTAGCAGAAAGAGTTCCTGATCTTCTCGAGTGAGGAAAATGGCCTCATTATCATGAATACCCATGAGGTTGATGTGAGTGTCCTCCAATTCTTCATCAACTTCCCCCCCATCATCAGCATAGTTTTCCTACAAGGGAGGTCTGATCGGCTGATCAGGTCCTCTCTGATCTCTCTGATCCCTTTGATCCCTAGGGTCCCTAGGATCTCTTTGCCTGATCTGAGGAGGATTTCTTCTAAAGTTGGGGTTTTGAATCTTGGGAGCAGGTGTGTTGTCCCTAGGAGGGTTTATGTCAGACAAATTCATTCTGTCCATCATTAATTCCACTGAACGGGCCAAAGAGTCCAACTTGGAATCTATAGCCGACATGGAAGGCTCTTCTTTGATAGTGACCCTTCTTTCTGACCTTTGCCAGGCCCGTTTCGCCAACAGATTTGCTTCCACGCTAATATCACATTTCTGCATGTCTTCAAGGGTGGCAACATTTCGTTCTCTCAACTGGTAAGACATGTCAGCATCGAAACCATCCGGAAATTTAATCAATGCCAAACCCGGGGGAGGTTTGATTTCATTAGGGATTGCATTATATAAGTTGTTGAAATGGGTGCAATAGTCCTGGACCGTCTCACCTTGATTCCTCTTTATGTTTTCGTACTCAGACAGTATCTGGAGAGGGTTTTTCTTCACCTCCCATCTGTCGAGGAAACTTCTTTGGAACGCTACAAGGTCAGGGATTGATGCTGTGGGTAAGGCTTTGAACCACTTCTTAGCGTCCCCTGTCAGACTCTGGGCGAAAAGTCGCATCTGAATGTCGACCTCGTCAACTTCTTGTAAATCTAAGTAGTCGTTCATTTTATCTACATGTTGTTGGGTGCTTAACGTTCCTTTTGCATCAAACTGTGGCAGTCTAGTTTGGTAGTCTTGGGGCATGGCATGCAGAGGTGCAGCTAACACCAAAGGTGCATATCTAGCTTCCATAATGGGCGGGGGAGGTGGAAAGACGACCGGGGTGGTAGGAGAGGTAGCAAATGAAGACGAGGGTGACGAAGGACTGGGTGGGGCAGAGGTATTGATTCGTAGCTTAGTCGTAGGAGACAAAACTTCAGGGGTTCGAGGTTGCACCACAGTCGGGTCGAAGACAAGTTTGGATGCGAAAGTTTCGGACCGAGCTCTAACTAGGTTTCACAGCGGAAAAGGCTCAAGATCAAGGTTTGGTAAGCTATCTGGTTTTCTGGAAAAGGAAAGAGACTTGTTCTTTGGGGTACTGCTCGCCGAATTGGAGATGAAGGCCTTTCGCCTCAATAATTGTTCGGGGTTATCTAATGCAGCAGAAAGTTCTGGGTCTGGATGAGATCGCGTGTGGATTTTCTTGGGAGCCAGAACTCTTTTTGGGTTTTAATATATATATATATTATTTTATTTTATTGTTGAAAGAAAACTAGGGAAGGTTCCTACGTTGACGTCGCCTAGCCTCCAATTGTTCCTGAATAACTATGTCACGTTCAATGGCCACCCACGAACGTTCGAGCTCTTCCCAGTTATTGGTCGTTCGGAGGATTAAATCAAACAGGTTTGACGCAATGTGCGTTTGATTCGCTAGTCCAAGCTCGATATTAGGTTGTACTGCTGCAGGGACAGTCATAGAGGGACAAAGGTACCAGGAAAATATTGGAAGTAATATATCCAGAGTTAATCAACCTCTAAATATCACTTTCTTCTCAAAATCAAACTTTCTCTAGGGGAAAAAAGTCGCGAGATTGTCAGTTTTAGTTCTTCCCCAATGGAGTCGCCATTTAGGTTAGCACTCTGTAAATTTCCTAGAGGTCAAAAAAGAAGAAATTTACAAAGGTAACCTTAACCAACCACTTTTAAAGCTGGGATCTAGCCCTTCCAGCTTCAGAGAGGGATCTCTCTATAAGATTTAGCTTTGTTTGAAAAATATTAGGCTAGGTAAAGGCACGAGTTTTGTTTTGTTGTAAAAAGTTTTAAAGTTGGTTGAGACAAATTACACATCCATTGGGCTATGGGGTCTGTACTCAATAAAATCCGAGATGCGACCAGAAACGCTGAAGAAATATTTCACAAGGCGAGATAACAAGCTCACTGGATCTTTAATAATTTAAGGGATGGCCAGAAAGAAAGATAAGGAAAATAACTCCAATTAACAAGCACTTAAGAATATCTTAATTGAAGATATTTAGAAGATGAACATTAAAATATATAGAATCAGAAACAGGGTATCAAGGATAAATCCTGCAACATAATGTTATTCATACAGATTATTTATAGAAAAACAAGATGATCACAGAGCAAGAAAACATTTAACTGAGAAAATCACATCACCAGTGAAACATGCGCAAGAATCCTGTAAAACGCCTCTTCTTTATTAATGGTGGATCTCGTCAAAAATGTTACAGCTCGATAACAATAGGGTGTGCAAATCAAAAACCCTCAATACCTTGGAAAATGAAGTATTTATAAGACAAAATACATACGATCCTGTCATAACTGACCAGGACGTGTTCATGCTATTTTTAGAAAAACTAACTTAACTAAGAAAAAACCGTTTAGATGATTCATCACAACTATATACTGAAATTCAGGGGTAGGCCATTGGTGAGGTGCCTTCGCCACCTCTGCTGATAGGACAGTTGACTGGAAGTGACATCTCATCTACTAATCTAGTAGATCACATAGTTCTTCCCATCTAATATGACCTGGCACTGTAATTTTAAGCAATCTCCGGTACACTTCGTCCATGTTTGTGTACTTAGCAAATGTAGGCTTGATGACGAAAATGTGCTTAATTTCATGTTGGATACTGATGTCCAGCTGCAAGGCCTCCATGAAGGCTCTTCCTGTGATGTTTGATTGTATTCCTGCGAATTTAGCACTGTCCTTGGACACTTCAATCAGCCTTTTCTTGTAATCAGGAAGTGTCATCAATCTGTCGTTTATGACCTTCATACCAGGCAGGCCTTTCCTTTGCAGAGCATCTATTTTGTGGAAAAACTTTTGCACTCCCTGATCCATGACTTGGATCTTCTCTTCTAGCTGAAGCATGAGACCTCTTTTGGTCAGAACTCTTTTCACTTCCAATATGGTCTCTGTCCTATCTTCAATTTTCAGCTCCTCGAGTTCCTCCCGTGTCTTAGAATTCAGGAACCTTATGATCTCATAGGCCTGGGCTGGCATGTCGCCCAGTTCAGTCCTGATTTTCTCCATAGCCTGTTTGCTCCTCTCGAGCAACTCGTTCTGTTCGAACATGATCTGAACCATTGGCCAGATTTCATTGATGGACTTAGAGATATCAGTCCACACAAGTTCTTTAACTTCAGCCAAGGTCTTTCTAGCCAATGTCTGTTTCTGTAGCTGCTGCAGCTCCTTCCTTATCTGTTCGTTCACCTTCTTTTCCTTTGACAGACTTGTCTGAAAGGAAGTCTTCAACTCCTGGAAATTTTCCAATTCTTTCTTAAGCCTGTTGATTTCGGACTCTTGCAGATTCATTCTTTCCATAGACTTGGCCAGGTCAGTAGCTCCTTCGGGAAGGGGAACTGTTGCTGCAGATGGAACGACTGTTACCGTTGTGGTTGCAATTGGAACAGCACTCAGTGGAACGCCTTCCATTGGCTTTGCCTACTCTCTCTCCTTGAGCAGTCTTTCCATCTCTGCCTCCATCTCCTTTAATTGCGCACTCTGCTCCAGGAGTAATTTCAACATTTCATCCTTTTCGCCTTCTCTTTCAACTATTTCCTTTGTCTGTGGGTCCTCTGTTGGTGGGAGCTTCAGCTGTTTTCTCAAAGCGGCTATGTCAGCATTTTTCTTTTTGATCATCTCCTCAGTAGCCTTGACGTTCATAGGATCGTATCCTATCTTGAGGACCAGCTCCTCCAGTGTTTTTATCCTGTTATCTTTCGCGAAGGAAGATATTTTTTCCAGCTTCAGCTGGGTCTGGGCATTGCTCAAAGCTATATGAAACTTTGACGCAGAAGTTGCAACACGGGCTAAAGTGTGGGAGATCATCTCCCCAGTTTTCTTATGCAGATCCATCTGATCTGCCGGATGTACATATTTTGCTTGAAACTCGAATGTTGACCTATTGTAGTCAGATATCACCTTTGGATCAGGCACTTGTGCATGGAGGAACGCCAGGTGCAACCTACCCTTCTCTGTATCAAATGCTAAGAGAAGTCTATGCTGGGTCGTGGATGACTGCTTCTGGAACTGTGCATAAGTGCTATTGGTGAGCGACTGGTTCCTCTTTCTGATCGTGTCATATTTTTCAAAAATGCCCAATTTGGGCCCAGTGCTACTTTGTGGAGTATCCAATGGAGAATCTGAGGATTTTATTTCTTTTATACCCTCCTTATGCTGACTGGAGCCGAAAGGAAAACTGAGTTGCTTAGCTCCAGTGGTGGTCACTGTGGTGAGTGGGATCTCTTGCTCCACTGTCGCGCCTGTCGTTGGAGCTGTCCTCGACTTTTTGGAGTGCGATTCAAATTCCTCTGGAGACACCTCTGTGACCGGAGAAGATGATTCCTTCCGGGGCCTCTTTTCCTTGGCATTCTGAGGTGTGGACGTGGGTGGTGCACTTGTTGAGGGTACCTGCTCTTCCATCCTGACAGTCGGTTTCACGTCCTCCAACGTATTGGGCTCCCATTCTACTTGATTTGCAAATTTTTCGATTTCAGGCCTGGGCTCATGCACATATGGAGCATTCTTATTCTTGACTCTCATCTCAGAAATGATGCCATAGGGATCATAATGCCAGGTGAATCTTGTCATGAATTTCATTTCCCTCAAGAGTCTGTCTGCTTCATCACCTGCGCCTCTGCTATTGCAGATGAAAGAGCCTATCTGCCCTTTAATCCACAATTGTTGCTTCTTTTTGAGAGAGACAAAGGGAATATCATCAGAATTCATAATTTTCCTAATGTATTCCAAAGCGAAAATCCTTACCGGTATGTATCTCGGAAGCTTGTATGGTGCCATCTCGCACCCATAAACTCGGACCTCAGAGTGATTATGATACAAGTACCAGTCCCCTGTCTTAGCATTTTCCAAGAGGTGTAGAACTCTTCGGACCTCGTCATTTACCCATGGCTCAGGAATGCCACTAAACATACTTACCACTGGGTGATAAAACTGATCTATGAACGCCGTGAAGTCATATTCAGCGGAATTTCGCCTCAGGAGAGACGTCCATGCTGTGACGGGCTGAGGCTTCCCATCGGAATCCATCTTCTACATGGAGAAGTTGAACTTGTCGGCTTGGAAATAGAGGAACATGTAAGCCAGAATGGAAGAGTATCTGAACATTCCTTCAGTGTCGAAATTGACGAACTGCTCATGGATGTTATTTGCCAGGAATGTGTTGTAGTCGAATTGCGTGGTTGGTTGTTCGTCGTTGGAAAAGATGGACAGAAAGCCCAGGATGGGCTCATCCACCCATTGATCTGAGTAGTATCCCAGTAGAGCACACACAGCTGAGATAATCTGATTCCCTTTGATGGAAAACATGGAAGAAGGGTACGGGGGGCTGGTGGTCAGGAGAGGAGCGGAAGTGGGAAAAAACAGCTCGAAAATCTGAGCTCTCTATGGGAAAGTCATATTTTGGTAAAGCTCAGTGAGGATTTCCAAGTTAAAAGGGGAAGCAGATTTTTCTCTGGTGATTTGTAACATCTGGTCGATGTCCTCAGGGGTGATGAAGAAAAGCGCATCCCCGGATGAAGACATGATGGCTTTTTGGTCAGGTAAGTAGTGGACCTGGCAGCAGAGGGCAAACTCGGGGAAATTATGGATTTGGGGGAAAAGATATAAGGGAAAATTGGACTCCCAGAGCCCAATCTCATCACTCTGGTCCAGGAAAACTTCTTGGAGCCATGATTGCAGATCAGTGAAGTTGAAACTGCAAATGGTGTCGGCTATCAACTGGTCCTTATCGACCAGGGGAATTTTATCCAGGTCCACCAGAGGAGGAACGAACGGATTCTCTTCCTCTTCCGTTTGCTTTGTTTGAGATGCCATCTCAGCAACTGTACCTGCAACAACAACGTTAGTGGGGTCTACTGGTGGTGGAGGAAAACGACGGGGAAACAAAAGGGAGACGATAGATACGTTTCTCTGGTGCGATGGATGGTTCTGGCGCGGGGAATGAATAATGAGTGTAAATGGTCACAACGGTGTTTTTATTTAAAACTGGGTCGGTCGGACACGGGAAAATGGTCAGCATGACAACGGACATATTACCCAGTTATTAATGGACAACGGGCCACTTGAGGTGATGTGGCAGGTGACGGTGACCATAGTATACGGATGACTGACGTGGAGGTTGGTGATTGGGGGTGAAAGTCATCAAAGGAGGTCGTCCATGAATGAAGGGGGTTATAGTACTGACAACGTGGACTGACGGAAGTTATGGGGATGGGACTTAGACCCAGGAGCAAGTGGGACAAGTGGAGTTAGTGGAGGATGACGTCCAGGGGTGACGGGATGTCAGGTAGCAGGTGGGTGAAGTAACCTCTGGACGAATAGGAACACGCCATTTGTAGCATAGGGGCCCGCCAAAAGGAATATTTGTTCCATACCCCCCCCCTTTGGTTAAAAGAGGAACACCCGGGGGGGTCCGGAATCATCCACAAACCGTTGATCAACGCGCTTTTCTGATGATCGTCCAGATGTGCCCGCTCCTTTAATATCAATTCCGGACCCCCCCCCCTCCATTAAAGGCAAAACTGCGGGGGGGGGGTCCGG
>WSFP011497023.1:0-14225 GCA_009831015.1 Picea engelmannii
TATATGATGACTTTGAGACATGTCAATGGATATAACAAGATGCCAGAAAAAATGTCTTTGATGTGAATCAATTTTGTACAAACAATGTAACTTTAGTTTAGATAAATGGAAGCTATCCCACAACGTGAGATTGCAAAGAAACACAATATCACTAACCACAAACTCAAGTCTGACATTTTCAACTGATTGGGAGGATTCACATTACAACTTTTCTGGATATGGCTAATTAACCACATTAAGAAGGTGCTGTTTTCCATTCAAAGCCTGTTTCCCAAGCCAGTTCTCAGCATTGAAAATAAATACAAATGTACCACCCTAGATCCCAAGTGTGGCACATAATCCATGGACCCCATCAATGATTTGGTTTCTACAATCAGCTCAAGCCTTATGTGCAAAAACATCCATGTCATGTTGCTCTGCAATGCTCATTAGAAAAAGGGCGGCAAGCAAAATTTCAAGAATTGCAATAGTGGCAGAACAGCCCCAAAAGTGATTGTTTTAACATACAACAATGCAACCTCCTTCTTTCCCTAAGTGTGGGGAAGTGACTGGAATTCCCCTCTATTGGCTCAACTGTCACAATGTATCCATAATTTGTCTGGATTTATGGGACCTTTTCAAGGTGATTTACAGGTTTGACTTCCTTGCGGAGAAATCTAGCATTTCCACCCTCTGCCTGTAACTTGCCCAGAAGATTGAATCCGCATTTGAAAAGAAATACCTAACTTTCCTGATTCAACTGAAGAGAGAGGGCAAATATCTTCAGAATAATTAATGTAAGAAGAGTTCAAAATTTTCTCTTTTCCTTGACATTTCAAATAAAATGCATTAGCTACTTTTACAACGACCTGAGTGGTGGCAGAGCTTTGGAAAGGTAGAAGCTTCAAGCGGCAAACAAGGAACTGACAATAGAAAAGCTGTAACCTTTCATTCTTCCTCAGATACATGTGAATTAATTTTCTCGAGCTGCAATGGCCAATCTTCCCCAAGCTGCTGAGGGTTCAATTCCATTGCCACCTTAAACTCTAGCAGGGAAAGCGGGGGACGACTCCTTGCTTTCAGTGGAGCTTCAATGAAAGTGTTTGTGCTTTGCACCTGCACAGAATGGGCAGGCCAGAACCCATTCACACCTTGTACTAACTTGCCTAGATTCTGCTTAGGTGGTACTTGTTTCCCCTGTTCAGGACACAGTCTTGCTCCCCTCAAGTCTATGCTAGCCTTGATCAAATTATTCAAGAAGCTGTCCAATCCACTGTTTAACAATTCAGCAGAATCAATGGATACACCTTGCAAGCCTTCAGCTGCTGCTATCCGCTCCATCCGCCTATGTAATGTTTCAGTATCAGGCAACAATTCACAATTATCAAAACCCTCATCTTGGTTACTCAATGTAGTTGTAAGATAACTTACTGAGCCATTGTGGGGGGCTCTCCGAGCTGCACCAACACTTCCTGGGCAAAAAGGAACTCCTAAAGGAGCTTGCAATGGACTTTCAACCCAGATGGTAGACTTATCATCTACTTGCTCAACTTCTTCCCCATCTTCCACAGTCACTGCCTCAAAGGTAGCTTTGCTATCAGCAGATATTTGCTCCTGAGGAGTCGTAATCTTAAACCGTTGTCGCTTTAAAGGAGGTAGAACAATACTATCAGTCTCAACCTCACGCTGCTCAGCCGTACCTGGAGGACGCTGCAGTGGCCTATATAGATCACAAGAGTTCAAGTCTCCATTTTCTGAACATTTAACTGCAACTTCGTCGCTCACAACTCCCTGTGGTGCACTATGATCTGCCCTTCCATGGGGACCGAGAGGGCTCGGTCTATCCCTAGCCTTGCGATCCCTGCCAGACCTCCCCTTGCGAGGGGATGAAGGAAATACATCCCCATTATTCCAAACTGTCGAAACTGGAGCATGGGTTGGAGATGGGGAATTCTGCGGTGAACCATCCTCGTTCCCAACACATGGGGAAATAGGTTTCCGACGAACGCCTTTTACAGGCTTACCAGTATCTTGCACAGCAGGCTGTGGGGGAAGAGTACCCTGGTATGCATTCGTCAAAATGCCTCTAAGTAAGTTATTGTGCAAACGAACATTCTCAGCGCCAATCGCCGAGTAGCAAAGCTTGTCAAATTCAACCTTGTCTAGTCTGTGGCTCAGAAACTTAGTGAGGCAGTCAAAATACCGCTCAGCTCGCTCAGGGCCAATTCTCTTCTCAATCTGAGCCTTCAACTCCAAAGTATTTATACGGGAAGGTTGCTCTCGGGGTGGCATTTCAATTCGTCAATGCCATACAAGTAACTCAGCTTACAAGTTGTGCTCCTCCCCCACGTCCACCCCAAGCCCACAGTGTCACTGATAGTATGAAGCCACTTCAAACCCTCAATACTCCCAATCAAACTCCCGCGTGTACTGTAATTAGGGCCAGTACTGCTTCTAACCCCAATCAACCTCTTAGCCCCAAAATTAAAACCCACATCCAGAAAATTCCCTGTACACCGAAACCACTCCACAACACAAATTCCTCTCCTTTCCAATAGCATCCACAAATAACCCACTTCTTTAAAATTTCCCACTTGTTCGCCTCTATACAGCCACAAATTTTATGTTTGAAGACTTTGGATCTATTACTTCAAAAAAAAAAATATAACGCGAAATTGAATGCTACAATCCTTCCAGCAAACCCATTTCCAATACTAATTCCATTGCAGCCATTGATTATTTGAACTGAACTGAGCTCCGGAAAAGCCCACAATTTTTTTTTCCTGGAAATCGTACCTGTTCTGAACTTCCCGTAGAAATTCGTAAAAACATAATCGATCACATTTATCAACATAAAAGCTTGAGCAGATCCAGGGTTTGTTTTGGGCACTAAACCCTACCCAATTGCAGTCAAATTGTAATCAATATGATGGGATTAAAATACACCAAAAATTAAAAAACCTTATAAAATTTCTTGTATTGGCCCGACCTTTATGGGATTTCCGACAGTCGTCCGAGGGAGCTGCTGCTTTCCATTCTCAATCACCCGCTCGATCTCTCCCTCCTCCGATCGCACCCTCGCTGCAAATACTACTACTGCGTATACACCTTTCTTCCTCCCTTACTTGGCCTACCGAAAATTTACCCTTTCCTTCATAATATTTCCCCCTTTTTTTCCTCTAAGCCTTCGCCTTTGTATATTGCAATTAGAATACCCCGTGAATATAAAATTTGTTGATAATGTTTTCCTCTCCTATTACTTACTGCTTTGTCTTTTAAATTTTTGCTTATCATAAGGGTGTGTCTAATTATCTTAGGTTTATACAATTATTTTAGGTTTAGGTATTTGGAAAAATTATAATAATAATAATTTAATTTTAAGTTTATGGCGTCTTAAACACTAAAAAGAATATAATAATAATATAATTTTAAGTTTATGGTTAAATTAGACTCAAATTAATATATGAAATTTGAAATTAAAATTAGGATGATTTTATGGGTTAAATTTCGCTTCTCGACTAATTTTCGAAGGTTTTTCCAAAAAGAATATTCCCTATTCTAAAAATGATTCACCTAAATTCAATAGGATAAAATTATTTTACCTTAAAAATGACCAAAATTTTATACAAACTATATAAAATCCTTAGAAATTTGAATATTTTTATAAAAATATGGTCAAACATTTTATAGTTGACATATGAAGGATTAGTAAAATTCACCAAGGTTTCTACATTTTAAAATAAATTTCTATTCTTAAAATCATCCATAAATTAAATACTAAATTGATATGTGAAACCTCTTTTTAAATTAAAACAACATTTTGTTAAATAAAAATTTAAATTATAAATTATTTATAAAATAAAGAATTATAAATTATTTCTCTGATAGGAAAGGAGTCAATACATTATAGGAACACTCAATCATCCAAAGATTTTATAGATTATTGACTTTAAAATGTTTGTCTCAGACGAAAGGAGTCAATACATTATAGGAACACTCAATCATCCAAAGTTTTTATAGATTATTGACTTTAAAATGTTTGTTTTGTTTTTAATTTTGGAAGAACTTATCTATAAAATATGTTTTGTACTTTTGTACACTTACCTAATGACTTAGTGTACAAAGAGAATGTAAAGATATTTTGTAATTCCATATAAGTGAAATATATTATATATGTAATGTATGTTTATTATAGAATTATTTCTAATTATTATTATTATTATATATATATATATATATATATATATATATATATATATATATATAATGTGAACAATTATTTAATTAAGAGAAGTTAAGTAAGGTAGTCAATGTTTTAAACTCGCGGTAGTTGGGAGGAGACATTTAAGAAAATTCAGCTATGTTAAGGATTGGTGTGGCCTAGGTCAAGTGTGATCCTCGAGTGATTTTGACAGCTTAGATGCCGCTAGGTCATAGGAAGTTGTGAAATCAAATTTTATTGAGTCTTTTGGGCTTACCAATTGCTTATGTTGTTGGCAATCAATATCATCCTCTATTCGAGAAAGTCGAGGAAGAAGGGGAAAACCTATAGATTCATTGGCCCAATCCTAACACTACTCACTTACAAAAGTATGAGCGATGAGACAATGTTCCTTCATAATATGGATAGATAGATTTTACTACTTTAGTTAAAAGCTCATTATAGCACTATATGAGGGATAACTTTTGTTGGGGAAGTACAGACTTTTTTATTTTAATGCAGACAACCCGCCTTTGGAGTGTACTTTCATTTTTATATTGAAATAGAAAATATGAATGAATTTTTTCTAGGAAAAATAATAGATAGATAGATAAACTAGTGTAAATTCATCTTAATAGTGGATCTTCTAAGCATCGAGAAGTTTACTCTTTTTTATTCTTCTTGATGTTTAATAAATCTAAAATCAAGATAAATTTATACAATGAACCATGTCCAATTTTGTGTGGGTTTTGTTTCAAATGATATTGTGGTCTAAGTCATCAATCCATAGTGAGATGGTTTATGTTTTTCCACTAAAATAACGGTGTTCTTTGTTCTCAGTAGGGAACAAATGTCTTCTAATACGCGCAATAATAACAATCACTTTTTAAAAGTGTTTTTATTATGTAATCAGATATGCTAAAAAAATGTGTCCCCGAGGTGTAGGACAGTCGGTGACGGAGTGTGATGTTAAGGCACTTTGTGATGTTAAAGTCATCGGTTCGAAACTTGCGGGGACAAAAAATCCAACAATGTTAAGGGTTGGTGTGGCTCAGGCCGGGTGCGATCCCCGAGTGATTTTGATGGCTTAGATGCCCCTGAGTCGTGGTTTCTCAGCCGCGGGCTAGTCCCGCAGGTCACAGACAAACTAGCAAACAAAAAAAAAAAAGGTATGCTAAGTTTTTACTGATGACGACTAAGATGAAATTTCATCATTAAAAAACATCGTAAACCATTAGCATAGGAAAAAAAATAGAAAATGAGAAAACTAATTAATCTTTATGACTATAAATTCTTTGTTAAACAGCTGAAAGAATGAGAATTATAAAACACTCTAATAAAATCCAGATTAAATACTTTTCATCGACATGATAATCAATGTAAACTAAGAGAAGTCAAATTTCGCTAGCGTGATTGGTTTCGAGGGGCCTTGTTTTGTATGGTGACCCAGGTTTGAAACCTCGTGGTAGCGGGAGGAGACACCTAAAATCCAGCCATGTGCGATCCCTGAGTGATTGTAACGGCTTAGATGCCCTTGAGTCGTGGTTTCTTAGACCACAAACTAATCCCGCAAGTCACAGAATTACTAGCAAACAAAAAAAATGTAAACTAAGATAAATTATATATTATATTTTTGTAAAATTGTTACTCTCAAAATTTAACAAATAATTGTGTTGTTAGACAATCACAATTACTATTATTATTATTAATTAATATGATATAATTTTATAAAGTTGATTATCAGCCTTTGGAGTTAGCTCAATTAGTCTAGAACCATACTTGAAATCTTTTCTACGTATTGTTGATCATGGATTCAACTCTTTTAATCTCCTTAAAATTAAGCTCCATAATCATAACCAACAATTTATATTGTTAACCTTCTATAAATTATGGAAAATACTTGCAAAAAATTCGAAAAAACTCATTAAAAAAATTATATAATTTTATAAAAATATAAATAATATATCTTAAATACTAAGTAGATATAATTAAATAAAATACTATAAATGAATTCAAAATATGCAAAATATATAGAATAATAGGACATACAATTCCCACTTAAAAAAATACTCAAAAGTTTTCTCAATAGTAAATCAACATGTCCTCAAACATATTTGCACGTGAATAATAATCTAAGGAACTTGTCACAAGTATATAGATGATTGAGAAGTAGTCAACTTTGACTATGTGATCTTCGTCCTTTATCTTTACTTAAAATGTTGGCCTCCTATACGTAGTACCTCAATCACACATTTTTCCACTAAACTTCTTTCATGCTTGCTCAACATTTATTACTCGTGTTTACAAATATGAAAAAAATAAAATTACATTATTACTTGTTTACTTAAATTCTTTTCATTGTGGTTATTTTGTTACAATTTCACTTTTGTCACTAGCCTAGCTTGCAACGTTTCCTTTCTTATAGTTAAGGTAACAACTTGGGGCACGGCCAACTCCTAAAGTGTGATGTGCAGTGTGTACAAGGCTTGGGAACGAATTCATCTCATATAGTTGATTGATGATTACTAGTAATTCGGGTTTCATATACGCAAATTGCAGACTACAATCCAAAATTTATTAATTATTTAGTTAAAAAAATTGTTTATTAATTTTAATCAATAATAATAAGGTTGTTATTTGATTTTAACTTTTCATTTTTTTTGGTTGAAGTTTAGTGTTTTTTAATCTTCATGTTACACTGTAGAAATGTTTCTCTCAATTACAATAAACACCACATTCTCAACATATGTATGTAATGGAGTAAGCTAATCTTGTGGTAAATAGACCCTCTTTCCTATCACAAATATGATAAGAATCTGATGGAAATTTTGGGTATGAGCAAAATCCTACCATGATCCAAGATCCATATATGGTAGATTACGACAACTTAGATCGTTAAAAATTCGGCCATTGTTCTTGATTGATGGGGACTCTAACATTTTGTATCGCTAGATTACAAAAACTAAAGGAAAGTTTGCTATAAAATTAGTCAGCTCTATATGTAATTTGTGGTTGAATGGGATGCAAAGTGTACTTATTATAAAGAATCCAACCGAGTCTTAAATTGTATAGACATATTTCTCACCATTCTCTAATGTGATAGTAAGTAATAAAAGAAATGTCATTAACTTTGCACCATCGACACACACACACACACACACACACACACACACACACACACACACACACATTCCTTGGAAACAAATCCCTAGGGAACTCTTGGACACTTACTCCCATTCTGAGGACGGTACTCAATGTAAATCAGGCGACATAGATTTAGTGCACCTAAACCCATGGGAGTTGAATAATGGACCTACACAACATGTCAAATTATGGACAATGTCTTGGTAATATTGGCACCAATTGATTGAACTAACCCTCAGGGCTACTTTGCACCAAACATGCCCACAAATATGATGTTGTAATATCTAACTCCTTTTTCGGATGATATCTAACTCCTTATCTATCACTATTCTAGAAATTTTTGGATTTAATATGAAAGAATGCCTAAAAAATAAGGTTAATGTTGGTAAATGAACACGAGAGAAGCTTGCTTGTAGAACATGAAGAATATAGAGGCTTGCCTTTAGAACATGTGAAAGGTGACCTTTCAATACTCAATAATGCTATAATTTTCTCTTTAAGTATATTTATTATTGTGAACAAGAGCTTTTGGTCTAATGAAAAATTAGAAAATTCATTAAATACAAATGTAAGTTCTAGACTTGCCAGCCCAAGGGGTCACCTCATCCGATAGTTGTCAATGTTGAGGATATTTGGCTAGTTCTATGTTTTTTTTTCCACAAAAAAGCATAATTTTATTCATTCGAAGAGAACCAAAATACATTATGTAGGTGCTTTTAAGCACGTCTCTCAACCTTGGATAAAAAGATCCAAGAAAACCAAGGCTAAAAACCCTAAGAGAGAGTACAACCTCAAGGCATCAGAGATCAAAAGGACATATACAGTAATCCATGAATGGAAATGAGAACAACCAAGGATCGAGGCCCCCACCAGAAGAGAAAAATGTCAAGAGAAACAAATCAAAAAGAAACTCCAAAAACTAGATGGATCAGGTCAGAGCGGTATAACAGCCACACACCAAAGCACTGATCTGTGTATACATCAAACTCTAAACATACCATAAAATTGGACGAACTAGGTCAGAGTGGTATAGCAACCACGTGCCAAAAGCACCGATCTGTGTATACATCAAACCCTGAACATACCAAAAAACCAGAGAAGAGGACCACAAATTGCAGGGAACTAACCCCCAAGAAAACCTTGCTGAAAGCGAGAGAACCAACTAAGAAATACCAGAAACAGAACGGACTAGGTATGAGCAGCATACATACCCCTCAAAGGGAAGAGACATTCCAAGAACTATCTAACCCACCGGCTGCAATATCAAAACTCGGCAAAAAAATTTGAAACTGGAGCTAAACATCAAGGGTATGCATCAAACCCTGACTATGATCCCAAAACAAGGAGACAGATCTGGAAGAAGGCCCACAAAGGATGGGGAGGATCCCCCACAGAGAGACAGCGTAAAAAAAAATTGGAGAAGGCCGCATACCCTAGCTAAATAGAAGAAATAAATAACGGAAGAAAATAGGGAAGAGCGTGGAGCCAAAGGCACCTAGCCCATCCCAGACCCCCCACACCACGCTAGCATCATGCACCCAAGCCAAGCTTACAAGAATCTACAGAAACCTTGAAAAAAACCACACAAACTTGCCATAGCATATTAAAAAAATTGGATCTGAATCCGCAGACAGGTACAGAAGTCTGGGGGAAGGTCTTTGCAAAGGTCATCGCGATCTTCGGGCACGGACCTGCAGGATAGAAAGAATTTAATAAATGTGGGTTGTTAGCATCATGATCGTAGTGCCTTACATTGAAATTGCATTTCATTAAAATAGCTATGAACCTTGGCTAGTTCTATGTTAGCAAATGCTCAATGCAAATCCCCTAGGTTAAGATACATTAGTCTATGCCAATTGGTTTACTGGGAATTCCATCCACAAATGTGGGAACACATCCTTTGGGTTTTATCCCAAGGTTTTCCTTGGGAAAAAAAGGTTCTAGACTCACTAGTGACAATGACATTCGTATTATAACTAATAACTATGCAAACTATTGTTTAGATCACATGCCTAGGAGGTGATAGTGATTATCTAAACCAAACTAGCATTGTGATTTGTGTGGATGTACACCTATTATAAGCAATATTCTTATCAAGTTAGGGTATTGCACTCACTCCTAATGGGGACAAGTGATAGATAAGTATTGAATTTGTAACAAGTTTATGTTTTTTCATTATACAAAGGACTTGTGGTTCGGGAATAAAACAAATGGAACGACATTGATTTGTAAATTGGTTTTGGGTTCCCTATTTTGGCTCTCGTAAGCAATCTTACTATCTAGATTTATATATTTTGGTGATTTCCTCCAATGGAGTCACTTGGAATTTTATGGAAGTGATAATTGCGATTATGTTTAGGATCTCATAGTACCTACATATTGCAACCACATTACAACCACATTGAGGTCTTATCTAGTACGCACCTTTAATCTTCATCTAATTTTATTTATTTATTTTTAATCTTTTTTCATGTCAGTTTTCTTTCATTTATGTAAGAGATATTTGGGGTTTGAATTTAAGTTAGTTTTTTATCATTGCATTCCATCCCCTGTGTTGAGGGAAAGTTGTGTCATCGTTTTGGAGCAGGTGCAAAGAGAAGTAGCAGTAATGGTCTAAGTTATGATCTGATCCATGGAAGCTTGAGTGTGTTAGTGGATGTGGTGTTGTTTAAATTTTGTAACAAGGGTTAGCAAAATCTACCAATCTAGTGGTTGTATCTAGATCACAGACAAAGATGGATACAAATCATATAAAACCTACTTTAAAGAATAGATCCACATTCTACAAACCCTATTTTATATCATGAGAATAAGAAAAGAAAAGAAATTGCAGTTGCAACAATGAAATAAACATATCTAAAAGAATGTGAACAACTCTCTATTACCCAATGGAAGTTATACTTGCATACACCTATGGAAGAGATTTATTGAAGAAGGTGATCTCCAATTACCTCCTCCTTGGGAGGGTTCTTTGTGCTTCTTGAGTGTGTGGCTTAGCTTGGCTCCTCTCCTTTGTGTTGAAAGTGATGGTGAATTTGGCCAAAAGATCTCAACAAGCACGAAGGGTTTCTTCAAGTTCTGGCAAATTTTTGGCAACACATCGTTACTTTAAACACGGGATATGGAAAATGGAGGAAACCTCTTGAATTTATAAGCAAAATAGTGGTTATCTTTGATAGGGTCAAGATAATAAAATATGATTATTTGACCAAATCAATTTTAACCATTACTTTTAGAGTTTTCAAATTTCTTTTTCTTTATTTTTCTTTTTTGGATAATTTCAAGAGTAAAAAGTCATAAAAGTGTTTTATGACTTTATTAAATGAAAATGAATTTAGGAAAAAGTGGTTCCCTAAGTTATTTTAGTGGAAAATGATGCAAAAGTGGGTCTAAACATAGGATACTCATACTGTGCATGGTGTATTTCGGTAAACCTAGCATTTTGTTCTAGGTGATCTACTTTTCGGTGATAACAGATTCCCCCTAATGTATGAGGTTAGGAGCACATTGTATGATTGAAATACATTAAAATTTTATTTTACCAGTGGATGAGACAATTGATGAAGGAGAGGAATGCCACGGGAAGAAGAACCACCCATGGAAGAGGTCGAAGGGTACCACTTGTCAATAATAAAGTTGCAAGGTGGTAAGTTACATGATCTCAATAAGGATTAGGTAGGCATACCCATACTTGTCAAGATAACTCGTGGTAACGATTACAATTGTGTGCCCTGTCATAAAGGGGATGAACTGGTGAGACATCATGAGGTCCCAAATACAATATGGTGCCAGAAAAAGAGGGTCAGAGTACAATATAATGATATAAATAGTCCCATATCCACATTCCTAGGTTAAAGGACCAGGTCTACATCATAATTGCTATTGATTTGGGTACATAGGAATTGATTCCCCCACATGGGGTGGAGGGGGGGGTGGAAACAATCTAAGAATCCTTACTGCATAGGAATGGGGCTCTAAAGATATGAAATGAGATATTGAAGGGAAGCTCAAACTTAGGGCTTTGAGAATTGGGGAATTGAGCCAATCAAATCTCAAGAATCACATATGAGGCTAGATCATGGATATATGTACGAATATCAATAGTTTGATGATGAGCTAGAGTCGAGCATGTGAGACCCTACCAATTTTGAGAGCTATGAGGAATCTCTCAACCTGGTCCAAGGTAACCCATCAAGGAGGTGAATAGGTACCAAGGTACATAGGAATAACCCCTAAAATGAAGGTGTTAATGTCGATAGGGGGGGAGTTCTCCAGTGCCCAAGAATGAAATGGGTTCCTTAGGCCCACTATCCAAAACACAACAAGTGAAGTTATATATCTGGAATCAAATGTTGACGTTGGAACATGTAGGGGACTACCTGAACGAAAACCCCTTCTTGAGGTCTAATGCATCTCATACATGTCCAGGGAACATGTAAAATCAACTGGATCACTGAATTTTCAAGTGTATGATTCTCAAGCATGTAATGATGAGTTGAAGTCAAGCACGTGAGAATCAACCAAGTCAAAGAGCATTGATGAATATTTCAACCTAGTTTGAGGCACCCACCAAGGATGGAGATGAGTCCAAGGTACAAAATCATTTAAGCTATACCCCTAGAATTAATCCATGTGGATATCGGTGGCCACCCACCTTTTCCAACTGGCTCAAAACAATTTTCTGGCAATTTTGGTAATTTACTATTTTTAGTAGTTTTTAACTTTTGGGGCCATTTTGAGGGCCTAAATGAAGGTTTTTCGGGTTCTATATTCTCAATTATTGCCAAAGGCTTTGATTGAGCCCCCAAAATGAATCACCTCGATGATACCTTTCCAACGAGATATCGTGTGCCCAAAATGGAGATCGTATGCCAAAGTTACGCCCTCGGGAAATTGATAAACGAAACTACCCAAAACGCGGTCCACAAAATTGTTGGCTTTTCATCTTTCGGGGTTAGAGTTTTGGATTTTCTTTATGATAAAAAGGCCTTTAGAGCCTCATTGTAAAATCATCTTCTTACGAATGAGAGTAGCAGACACATCTCTTCTCAGAGATAAGTTGCCACCATTCTAGTGAGTCTTTCACTCTGTATTTTTACAGTCTTTGTACATTTTCGCTCATTAATAGAAAATTGTGTATTACTGTATCATTGTGTTTATGGTTGAATCTCTGATACATTATGTTATATTATTGGATATCCAATATATCTCTGTACATTGCTTTATTATATCTGCACTCTCATTTTGTGCCGAAAATAATTCGGATTAGTGGTATCAGAGCAGGCTTCTCTTGATCATTTTTCAGTGCATGTCCCCGATGAGGTCCAAGTATAGAAAGTTGGGTCTCGAGCTTGTCTCTCTTGAAGACAATCAATCTCGCACGTCCAAGAAACCCTCCATGGCGGAAGAAAAGAAAAACGACAGAGCAGACAATTCTATTAATCTGTTGCTTGAGCAAGCTCTCGCGACAGAGGGACAAAATGATGGAGAATTTTGCCCACATCCTTCAACGCCTGTTGATAACAACATGCGTGTCTTCATCAAGTGACCACTTTGGAATTACCTCGCCTTTCAAGGTACAAGTTAATTTTGATATTCCCATATTTTAAGGACAGATAGATGCAGATGTCTTAGAAAAATGGTTAAATCTGCTATAAGGTTATTTCTCTGTTCATAATTTCTTCGACAGGGAAAAGATCACCTTTGCACTCCTTAAGGCTCTCCCCCACATCAAACATTGGTGGGAAAATTACTAGGAGAAAATTTCCATAGAGGAGTCTGGAATATATGGGGACGAGCCCACTAGGGATATTTTTGTGGATGCGGTAATATTACCCTGTTGGCAACTATGAGGAACCGTACATGAGATGGACCACACTGCGGAAAGAAAGGGGCCAAGTAGTTCCAGAGTTCACCAATACCTTCCATATGTTGCGCACCAAGCTGGGTATCAAAGACTCTGAATGACATTTGGTTCTGAAATACAGTGGGGATCTACACAGCTACATCCAAACTGAAATGGATTTTATAGACATCTCATCACTCGGTGCTTCTTATCGATATATTGTTAAAATCGAGCAGGAATGTAAGCACCAGAAAAAACGTGAGTTCGGGTCTACAAATCCATAACAACCAAAGTATGATAAATATGGCCCTAACAAATAGTCTCCCGAAAACCAGTCCAAGCCACAGGAAAAGAGGGGTCACAGAAAGATGAAGAAGGACACCTGAAAATGGTGTGATTTCCACAAAATCCCCTAGCACAACACCGATGAATGCTGCTCAAAACATTTGTTGGTGGTCGATATCAAAGACCAGGATTTGAACCTTGATTCATAATCTGATTCAAAAAATATTGATAGAAGACAGATCAATGATGCAAACCCCACTGTTATTGTCGCAATCGCAACAATTCAACTAGAAGAACCCACAGATCCTTAAGAGGGGGAATGCCTTTTTCATTCGCAGATGTGGGTGAAGGGGACCCCGCCACATTTTATTGTTGATAATAGGAGCTAGAAGAACCTCATCTCAACAGAGGTCATCAAACAGTTGGGATTGTCGACAACACCACACCCGCAACCATACAACATTGGGTGGCTTCGCTAGGGACGAGATATTCGTGTCAGCCAACAATGTTAATTGTTATATGGCATCCATCCCTTCAAGGATGAGGTGTTATGTGATATTTCCTCATTGGATGTCTGTGATGTTCTCTTGGGCCATACATATATGTGGAAGCACCATGCTATCTATGAGTCTCGACCTCGTAGTGTCATTGTTACTCTAGGGGTCATCTCTACAGGATACCATAGGTAGTTCCAACTACTATCCCACCTAAACAATGTTGCAAGGTAGTATCTCATACTACAAAATTAAGCTTCTTCACAATCTCTTCAAA
>ML885377.1:2311-14225 GCA_009831015.1 Picea engelmannii
GACTAGGACAAATGTCATTCAGGTGGATGCAGTCTCTAAAATTAGTAAATGAATCAATCCCATTTTTTATGGTGTAGATATCTGCATGTACAGGTGCCATGGTTAGACACAACATCTGCATCTGTTGCTGCACATCCTTCGACTACATCAAAGCGTGCGAGCTGGTCTTGGTTTTTACCAAATGGAGAAGATGTCACAACTACAACTACTACAAGGGTGTTGAAGATTGGTAAAAGTTATGGGGTGCCCACGAGTAAGGCGGTTGGAGTAACTTTTGCATATTCCACGACTGACATGTCCTCGTCTTCGGTGTTGAATGCCGCACACTCATTCTCCGAATCGGATCCCTTTATGGGAGACATGATAAAACAATTTCCCTTTAAAAAATGTCCATAGAACAATAATGTCCCAAATTCAGAGAGGTTCCCAGCCTTGACAGCGAGGATCTAATGATCCAGGAGATTTTGGACCTAGTTGAATTGCCAGATATGGAAAACCAAGGAAAAAGTCCTGACAATATTGGAGAATGTGTTGGCGCAAGTTTGATAAGACCAGGGTCTTTCTCAAGTTATCAACAAAAGGTACCGTGTAGTCTAGAGCGTTGACATTTTCATCTCCTTTGAAGAGAAGAAGTCTCACCTGAAGCGCTGTTGAGACAGATGGATATGGAAGGGTAGGGAAAAGACTTAAGAGGATCCATAGAGCCTTCAAGACTCATTCCTAATCTTACGCAAGAGACATGAACAAATAGTGTAATGCATAAGTAAACACACAGAGACACATCATATTTGAAAATTTAGGTCCTTCTTCATATTATCTTCAGAATCTTTCTCTGATTACAGACTCAAAATTACACAGTAGTGCATTGTACAAACTCTTGGCTCTGGACTCATGTCACAGAGCTCCGATTCTCAAACTGATAGATCCAATTCATTACAGACTCAAGACTTGACTTCACTCGATTTACAACACTCAACTCAGGACCAACTTATGATCCGTTGGGTAACAACAAATACAATGGGGTGAAATCATGAAGATGGGTTACACTTTTGCTTGTTTTATGAGAAAAAAAACTGTATTTTCACAAGTTATTCAACTTCCGACATACAAAAGTATTTTTTTTATTTAGAATTTCACTTTACAGTAAAAACAAAACTTGTGAAGAATTGTGTTAGTTTTCCAATGACTATTTTTCAATTTTTTTTATCACGATTTGATATGTCAATTTGACAATTGTTTAACTGTATGTTCCTTAAACATGAAATGAATGATAATGAGTTACTTATTCTACAACAATGTATCTATTATTAAAATTATGTTTTTAAGAAACGAAATATACTGCAACAACCTACAGAGACTCTATTTTATCATGACTATAATTTTTAATCTAACGGATGAATATTATAATTTCTAGAATTTTTTTAAGTTGACCAAGCTGAAAACGTTGCAGATTTTAAACATATGTTTTTATACACGTTGTATCTATCTTAATTTTTACTTAAAACTAAAATCTAAATATACCATTTTGAAAAGAACAATTTAAGGATTATGAATATATTTTTTTCCAAAATTTTCACTGTATATTTTTAGAGATACCGATATTTCATTTCATTGAATCATAATGTCCGCTGAAAATATTATGTAGTGATTTTTTAAAAAAATTAAATAAAATTAGATAAAAATAAATAAAATGAAAAAAAAGTATATGAATTGAAAGTAGATTCAATTTTGGAAATGCTGGTGTCATTTTTGAAACCAAATTCTCAGTATTTGCAGGAATCCGCAACCTCCGAAGTTCAGTTAAGCTTGGGGCAATTCTCTGGTTTTAGTTTTCAGTCCCAATTTCCTTTTTTCGTTTTGGCCGAACAAATAATATTTCAGCCAAAAGACTAAAATCTAATGGAAACCGTCAAAACTGAATGGTTTCCAAGTTTTTCGGTCGAAAAACTTTTCTTTTGGCCAAAAAACCATTCTTTCGGCCGAAAGAAGGTCGAACGAATTCCATCCATCTGAAAACATGAAATGACACGTCGTATTGTTTTCTTTCACGCCAAATTGTATAAATAGGCTTTTGGCCGAACACATTTAACACAATTCATCGGATGGACAAACATATATAAGCTCGATGATAGAGATTTCAAAGCAGTTCTATTACTAATTGCAGCTGTATTATTTTCTTTCTTTCTTTCTTCCCTCTGTTCCATAGGCTTAATCGGAGGATCAATATCGATACATGATGGTTTTCTAGAGCACTTAAACAAAGTTTCGAGTCATCTTCTTGGTTTTTGTTAAATAAGGTAAATGATGTTTGTTTAAGTTTTTATTGGAATAACAATTTATATGTTGAAAGATAAATGTTAGCATTTTTTCAAGGTGAAGTCTTAGTTGAACATATCTTTTACAGATAACTAGAAAAGTCATGGGAAACAAAAGTTTCCCAAGAGAAAATATGATCGCACTCGAGATGTGTAACATCCCGCTCTGGCGCACTGAGAAAACTTATTCTTTGAGGACACTTTCTCGCAAGTGATCTGGACTTTTATGATAAGAAAACATTTATCCTTGATTATGATGCGATATGATAGATGACCTGATGTTTTACTGCTTTGATATAGATAGGTGCTTTTGACTCAGTTTTATTGAGTGTGCAAGGTTTTGGACCTTGAGGATGCAGGGGCATCGATGGGAACCCTTGGACTCCAGATTGAGTCAGGGAGTGTGCTATTTGGGTTGATTTATTTACTGTGATATTTCATTGATTTGATGATATCATGTGGACATGTTCTGACACGATTGTTGATGATGCAGGCTGATGATAGCTTGTCGACCAGACTCACGTATGGAGTAAAGGGGTAACACACAATTACCAGAGAGGTTGAGGGAGAGGTGTGGACAACAACCTTGCCACAACCTACTAGCACTCCCGCCGTGGCTTGAACTGTAGGTTAACGATTACCTAGTTCGAGAGGATCCACGATGCTGTGAGGGAAGATTGTGACAGTCACTCACGATGATTCTAAGGGGCATGCAATAAGGCAGGGGCCTTATTCCTTAGAGCCCTTAGTCTCCCACAAGTTCACCTGGCGGAGTGTTGACTCCACAGGTTATAGATGTCTACCAATCAGTCAAGTTGGCGAGTGGCACCCTTGGAGCATGTGGTGCATGCTGAAGGGCATGTCACACGAAATAAACACAAGTTAGCGAGTGGCACCCTTGGAGCACGTGGTGCATCCTGAAGGGCACGTCGCACGAAAGAAACACAAGTTAGCGAGTGTCACCCTTGGAGCATGTGGTGCTTCCTGTAGGGCACGTCGCGCAAAAGAAACAACCGAGACGAGTGGCACCCTTGGAGCACGTGGTGCATTCTGAAGGGCACGTCGCATTGATGTTGAGGAAGGAACAAACCTAGATGGCCCTAAGACATTTAACACCTTAATAAATTCTTAAAACGACTTTCCTAAATAATTGTCACCCAGTTCAGAATCTAAACCTAAGTCTAAAACTTCTCTAGGGTAAAATTTTGTTAAGCCTTAAGAAAAAGACCCTAAAAATAAAAATAAAAATAAAGATATAAACTAAAACCCACTTAAGTAATAATTTTAATCTTCTTAAATTTAGAGGGTAAAATGAAGAGAGGAATAATTTAATTAAAATTCGTGGTTTTAAATTGTAAAGAGGAAATAAATTATTTAACTTGTGGAAGTATAAAAAGATTTTAAATTAATAATAAAGGGAAAAGAGTAAATAGCGCAACTGCCATTTTGGCTCTAATAAAAAGGGGAAAGAAGAGAATAATAATAATTAGGAAACTAAGTAATGGAAGAAACATAATTAAGGAAAGTTGGGAACTTATGGTAAAAAGCCAGGTCAACATAGTAAGGAATCTGCAATTAAGAACCTTCTAATTTGAGCTAATTTAGCAACTTCATTTTTAGGGAAATTATTTAAAACATGTAAGGGGATCTAGGAACTCCTAGGAGGAATTTTAGGAGCAACTCTAGGTGGGTGAGGGAAATGAGTAATTTAATAATTTAAAGAAAATAATCATTTGAGGAAAGAGGGGGATGGACGACACTTGTGCGAAGGAGAATATTTAGAATATTTTTATTAAAACTTAATTAAAATGTGATTTAGGGAAAGTTGGAGGTTGGAAAAACTCTATAAAAGAAAGGGAAGATGAGGAAGAAAGGGATCGGATGTTAGCATAACGTTACACTGCCGGATTTGTGACTTGACTGATTACTTGTGGGGAGTTGGGATTTTCCAGCTTGGATAGGAGTGGTAGCTCGGCCTTGCGAGGCGAGCTGGGAAGCTAGGCATACCATCTGGATAGTGTGTGGCCCCTTTGCGGCTCGGGGGGCTAAGGGGGAAGTAGAGTACTCCTAGTGATTGGCTGGGAGGTACTGGTGTAGTCTCGATGGTCGGCGAGGGGGAGTGACACGGAGCTCGCGGTCATCATTCGAGGCAGGAGTTAAGGCAACGATATGTTTTTCATTTGTATGATAGAAGGTATTAGGACCTTAGCCCTCTCTTATTGTTATCAACATTTTTGTATTGGCATTGTGAGATGAAAAGTACTTAACTTCAATCTGCTTGGGTTCTGGTTGGATTAATTGGTTTTCTTGCCTTGCTCTTCGGCGATTGTAATTGTGTGACAGTTATAAAAATATTTCTTCTTACTCTGCTATTGCATGTCAGTTTTAGATAAAAGAATTTTGTGATCTCGGCATTGCCGACCTTCCTTGGATCTGTGCGATCTCTTGTTGTGCCTTTCGTTTTTTTTCCTTGAAAGAGATAAATCTAACTCTGCATTTTATTTTGTTGTATATCACTGCGATTTGTGGAGGATACCCACACGAATTTTTACCACTTAATCATGCGTTTTACCTACCGTTTCCTGCGTTATGACTATGTTGGTATCACTGTGGGCATATTATATATTACAGGGGCATTTTTATATTGTAGTGGGTGTTTTTTTTATATTAATGGGGGCGTTTATATCATTGTGGGCATATTATATATTACAAGGGCGTTTTTATATTGCAGTGGGCATTTTTTTTATATGAATGGGGGCGTTTTATATCACTGTGGCTGTATTATATATTACAGGGGCGTTTTTATATTTCAGTGGGTGTTTTTAATATTAATGGGGGCGTTTATACCACTGTGGGTTTATTATATATTACAGGGGCGTTTTTATATTGCAGTGTTCACTTTTTTTATATTAATGGGGGCATTTTATATCACTGTGGGCATATTATATATTACAAGGGTGTTTTTATATTGTAGTGGGCGTTTTTTATATGAATGGGGGCATTTTATATCACTGTGGCTGTATTTTATATTACAGGGGCGTTTTTATATTGCAGTGGGCATTTTTAATATTAATGGGGCCATTTTATATCACTGTGGGCGTATTATATGTGACAGTGGGCGTTTTTATATATTACGTGTCTTGATCTTGCTGTACATGAGGTATTTTCTGTGCCAAACGAAAAAGTGACTGCACCTTCTGATGTCTGACATCTTGAGTCGGAATCCTATTACCTCCCTTTACATCTTGACTACATTTTTGATCGGGTAACCCTCTTCCACTGCTTAAATGATCATCTTTTAGATGTTGTTGTTGTTTTTTCGACATGTAAATTTTCATAAAGATGGTGTTCCACTATTATGTTTCTTGAAGCTCGTATGGATTTTGTTTTATATGATGTTATGAGCATTGACTTGTATTTAGTTGTCTTAAATTTCAATTATCTCCATACCAACTAAAATTTCAATGGATATATAGTTGTTTCGTTAAATTATGTAAGTAATTGGTTTAGTTCATTTTGGGCTATAAACATTAACATCTTAATGACAACAAAAAATTCTCAAGAACATTATATAATTCAACTTCAGTTATTGATAAGATAGACCCTTAGGAGTTGCTTTATTTCAAGATAGATGTGTACATTGTGTTGTACTTATCTTATGGATTAATTTAGACTAGTACTTAGTGTTAGTAATGACCTATCTAATATGGATAATACTAGATTAGTGAATTGGATCATGTTTATGGATGGTTATTTACCCTAAAGAGTGTATAGTGGAGAAATCTAGAGTTAATTATAATAATGGTTCTCGTTGATTAAAGACAAGTTTTAAAAGGGGGAAAGGTGGTTATATAATGCTGTCTTGGTTTCCATTGTTATAAAAGGAATAGTTCTATTTTCCTGTCCTTAGAATCTGGTTACTTTATATATTCTATTGAATGTAATGTAATGTGATAATATGTTAATGGAATGTAATACATGTTCAGGTAATGTAATGTTAATGTAAATGGAATGTTAGTGGTTTATGTTAATACCATTATTTATAGGATGCTAACTTCCAATGCTGTCAATGTTCATGATAATTTTAGTGTAGTGTGATCTTTTAAATATATATTTTGTCATTAGGGTAATGTTAAGGATGATATCTTTTATAGTTTAGTTATTATAGTTTAAACACTTCAGTTGCAAGCTTTCACGAATAAAAAGAAAAAGAAAAGAGGGGGGGTAATGTGGTTATCATGTATGGAAAGGGGTATTGTGGCTTTACGGTTCTTTGATAGCACATAGATGCATTGAAATTGGAATTTCCCAGGGTTAGGGTGATATAAGATGTGTTTGATGTTTAAATCTTATTTATGGTTAGTAGGCGTTATCCTTGTAATTAGTTTTAATGGATGTATAATGCAGCCCTTACTCCCTTATTTCTTTAATGGATTTTTGGTATTTAATTCCTAATTTTTCACTTAAGTAAAATGGCTCATTTCCTCAAAATGCATAGCAAGTTACCTAGGAGTTGAACTGATTACATGAGTGGAATCGTCGTTACATGATGTCTGACTTAAATGATATTGACCTTAACAAGTTACTAAACGTATTTAGAAGAGTCCTATGACATTTCAATTGAAGTTATGCCCATGTGGTTATGGATTTTCTTCATCAGTCTCCTATTGCTCAATTGGATTTTGTTTTATTACGTATTGGGTTTTTCTGTGTTGCCCTTAATTCTGGCGGGCACCCTTATCTGATGGGTTCCTTCTGCAGGGTTCTTTTATTTGATTGGCTTAGGTTGGGCTGTTAAATTTAGGGTTAATAAAGTTGTTGTTTATTTCTATGCTGATGTTTAGGGTCGGGTTAATTTCAAGGTTAGTACTATAATTGGAACTATGCAAACTCACAGTTGTATGATATCAGACTCTTCGATCTGATAAAGCTAGTCGCTCTGTATATAAGTCTGTGTGTGTGATTATTTTCTGTGTAAATAATCCAGTGTCATATCAAGAGTCTCGGGCCCTTTAAAGGCAGGGTTTCCACTCTTGCGACACACCTATAAGGTCGTATCAGTAGTCGCGGGCTCTTTAAAGTCAGAGTTCCCACCACTGCCACCTCGTGATAGAGATTACTAGTTTTTGCCTGAGCAGTCGGCCAGGAACCTATCTGGCATTCTCTCTGTCTGGAGCAGAGAACTAAGATTAAACGCCCTGCTTTCCTGTGCAGAAATAATAAAATCTACTACTATGGATTCTTCCATCTGTGTTCGTACTGTACATAACACACTATGTCGTTTAATGCTTGTAGTTACTTGTTGTGCGCCTTATGTCTATGGTCGTTTAATGCTTGCAGTTACTTGTTGTGTGCCTTATGTTTTCTTGTTGTGATCATCGTGGTTGCATCTTGTTAGTCGTCGGGTGGCGAAGTAGAGTCGAACATGTTTGTTCCCTTGTACGCGCACACACTTGTTAAAAACACAAAAAAAAATATAAAAAAATTCCACTTGTTATATGAGGTTGTAGTCGTGACGAACGTGAGGTTCATTACATATGGTATCAAATCCGGTTCAACCCGCGAGTTGGGATTCGCTACGGATTTCATGACATGATTTGATTTGATTATATTGTTGCTGATCGAGTTGATTGTGTGCATGCAGGTAATCATGGTTAGAGGACGCCGCGGAGGCAGACGACGGGGTGCTAGGGGAGGAGGCGTGACGCCTCCAGTAGCATCCACGCTTGCGGGGTATAACCCCCAGGGAGGCAAGCAGGTTCTTGGACAGGGGCAGATAGCAGTTGGAGACGTGGTCGGGATGATGAGGTCTTTTTAGCGCATGTCTGAGGCACTGATCAGCTGTTTGGACAGAGATGAGGCCAGGGCGCCGACACCTGCTGAGGTTCCACCGCGCGCACCGACTGTTACTGGTAGCATTCACCGTGAACTCGAGAAGGTCAAATTTCCCGAGTTCTTTGGTGCCCGGGATGGTACAGCCACCGAGGCATGGTTGGAGAACATGGAGATGTGCTTCGTACTTCGCGATTATACCTCCAACATGAAGGTCTGCATGGCGGTCTTTCAACTAAAGGGGAGCGCCCTTCTATGGTGGAAGACGCTCCTACCGCAGCTGAACATGGCCGTTGAAGACGTGTCATGGGAACTATTCGAGGAACGGTTCCGAGAGAGGTATCTTTCAGAGGAGTTCATTGAGCGTCAGCTCAACGAGTTCAATGCATTACGATAGGGAGGTCGTACGGTGCCCGAGTATGAGGCACGTTTTATGGAGCTGCTTCGGTATGCTCCACACCTTAACTCAGAGAAACTTAAGGTCAACTGGTTCGTGTTTGGCCTTAACGAAAACCTGCGTGCAAAGGTTAGGATTTTGATGCCTCAAACCTTGCATGATGTCGTCCATAAGGCCCTCATAGCAGAGGAGGAGCTCATCAGTGGGGGTCAGACTAAGACTCCAGCGAGACCAGTAGGGAAGGGTTCATCTGGAACACAACAACACTAGACCCCAACGAGACATACGCCGGGATATTGTGGCTTCCAGAGGGGATCCACTTTCACTACACCTTGGCGACCGCCACCTCAGCAGCGGACACCTTATCGGGAACCACAGCATCATCAACAACATCGCCCGTAGCAGCAACAGTTTAGGCCTGTTCAGCAGAACAGACCAGGGTTCCAGGCCGGTGGGCCATCATATTCTACTTCGGGTACCAGGACTACTAGGCCGAAGAAGGGGTGTTGGATGTGTGTGGAGCCACACTACCAACGCAACTGTCCTGTGGAGAGGACCAGAGTGTTTGGATCAGCCGAATCCACTACAGTGGGAGATATGGGCAAGGCCCATCGGATTCATGCAGCGGTGAATAAACTCCAGGCAAAGCACCAGTCGACTGTGCTCGAGACGACAGGTACCATTGCTGACCAGACCCTTAGTGTTTTGATAGATCTCGGTGCTACTGAGAGTTTCATTTCTGGTGCAGCACTAAAAAGGATTAAGGTAAAGGAAGTCGAACATGATGAGTTTAGCTTCGTAGAGATGGCTTCGGGAGCCAAACAGAAGGTTGGAGGAAAGGTTATGGGCTGTGCCCTTAACCTGGGAGAGTTTGTCATGAGGGTCAACTTGTACGTCATGATCTTATGATCTTATGATGTCATGATTGGTATGGATTGGTTGGAATCGCATGAGGTGATACTCAACTGTAAGACGAAATGGTTGAGCTTGGTTGATGACGAAGGACAAAGACGTGTGATTGTAGGATGGAACCAGGGAATTTCCCTGAGGTTCGTCTCTTCTTTACAGTTACGGAAAAGTATGCGCAAGGGGTGCAAGCTTTATGCGATCCTTGCGCTAAACTAAAAGGGAGTGGTGGAAGGTCTAGGACACCTTCCGGTGGTGAAGGAGTTTGCAGACATATTTCCAGAGGAGTTATTGGGGATGCCGCTGGAAAGGGAATTGGAGTTTACCATAGACCTGAAATCGGGGACTGAACCGATAGAAAGAACGCCTTATCGGATGTCGACCCCGGAGTTGCAAGAGTTGAAAATGCAACTGAAGGAGTTGTTGGACCTAGGACTGATATGCCCTAGTGTGTCACTGTGGGGTGCACCAGTTATTTTCATACAAAAGAAGGACGGATCATGGAGGCTTTGCATTTACTACCGTCAACTGAACAAGGCTACGATCAAGAATCAATATCCCTTACCAAGAATTGATGATCTGTTCGATCAAATGAAGGGTGCGGCGGTGTTCTCCAAGATTGATTTGCGATCATGGTATCACCAGTTATGGATCAAGGAGGATGACGTCCCTAAGACTTCCTTTAAGATGAGATTTGGACATTACGAGTTTACTGTTTTACCATTTGGACTGACAAACGCCCCAGGGGTATTTATGAGTTTGATGAATGGGGTGTTCTGCGAATACTTGGATAAGTTTGTCCAAGTATTCATTGACGATATTTTGATTTACTCTCGTACGACAAAGGAGCATGACGAGCACTTGCGCTTGGTACTACAATGTCTGCGAGAGCACAAACTGTATGGGAAACTGTCCAAATGTTCTTTCTACCAATCGAAGATTCACTACTTAGGGCATGTCATTTCCTGCGAAGGCATCGCCATGGATCCAATCAAGGTTGAGGATATTATGGAATGGCCTGCGCCGACGAATGTCACAGAAGTGCGTAGTTTTATGGGTTTAGCAGGATACGATCGACGGTTTGTCGAAGGATTTTCGAAGATAGCAAATCCGATCACGAAATTGCAGAAGAAAAACAAGAAGTTTGTTTGGACTGAGAAATGCGCGGAAGCATTCGGAGGCTTAAGGAGTTGTTAACCATGGTGCCGATACTAAAGGTCCCTGACATGGACACAAACTTCTTGGTATTCATTGACACATCCAAGGAAGGTTTAGGCGGAGTCTTGATGCAAGACGGACGAGTGATTTCTTACATTTCGAGGAAACTGAGAAGGCATGAGGAGAACTATGCGACGCATGATTTGGAGCTAGTAGCCATCGTATATGCCTTGAAGGTTTGGAGACACTACCTTGTTGGACGAAAATTTGAATTAAAGACTGATCATTGTGGACTACAACACATTTTCACGCAAGGCGACCTGAACGCACGACAACGACATTGGTCGGAATTGCTTAGCGAGTATGAATTTGAGATTACTTACATAAAGGGAACAGTGAACCGAGTGGTAGATGCTTTGAGTCGGAGACCACGCATCTTCTCAGTGTTGCCTCTTCAGACGAACTTACGTGAGAAAATTCTCACTTTACAGCATGACGACGAATGGTACAAAGAGGTCGAGGGTTTTATCAAATAAAACACAATGATGGTACCACGATATGAGGGATATTCATTTGATAGCGATGGTTTATTGAGTTTTAAAAGTCGGATTTATGTACCGCCAAACGACGAGTTGAGGATGTTGATCCTGAGCGAGGATCATAGAGCAATTTACATGGATCACTCGGGAGTCACGAAGATGAGGGAAGACCTTAAACCCTTATTCTTCTGGAAGGGAATGAAGGCCGACATAGTCAACTATGTGGCTAGGTGTCTAGAGTGTCAGCAGGTAAAGGCTGGACATAGACACCCAACAGGATTACTACAACCACATGCCATTCTGGAATCGAAATGGGAAGTTATTTCGATGGATTTTATTGTTGGATTTCCACTGATGGCAAGGAGACACAACTCGATTTTCGTAGTAGTAGACACTCTGACGAAGAGTGCTCACTTTATTCCTGTGCGTACGATGTATCAGGCACCTGACATAGCTAGAGTTTTCATTAGTGAGATTGTGAGGCTGCATGGCATGCCTAAGAAGATTATATCCAATCGAGGATCGGTGTTTACTGGACGATTTTGGACGAGTTTCCAAGAGGCCTTGGGAGCTCAACTTAACTTTAGTACTGCGTATCACCCAGAGACTGACGGACAGACACAACGAACAAACCAAACCTTGGAAGACATGTTGCGCATGTACGTAATGGACCAACAAAAACGTTGGGAGGAATTCTTGCCTCTAGTAGAGTTCGCTTACAACAACAGTTACCAGAGCACCATTAAGATGGCGCCTTTTGAGTTTCT
>WSFP011497028.1:0-14225 GCA_009831015.1 Picea engelmannii
GGTTGGGTATCTGATAAAGAAAAGTTAAATGTCACTAAGCAGTGTAGGTTGAGGTTTGTTATTGCTTCTAAGATGATAGATGAAGTGGATCTAAATGTGGTTCCTTTGGATGTTTGTGGTATTGTATTAGGGAGTCCCTATCTATATGATAGAAAAGCTATCTTCTTTGGAAAGGAAAACAAATACCATCTTACAAAAGATGGAGTGAAATACATCATTAAATCTCACGGCATAAAGGACAAATCAACACTTGTTAGTTCAGGCCAAGTAAAAAGAGTTATAAACACTAACAAGAATCTTGTACTCACGATTGTAAAAGGGAAATGCCAAGATAAGTCTAATGTTGTTGATGCTCTTGATCCTATACATAAGAATGAATTGCTTGAGATGAGACAAGTATTTCAGTGGGAAGGAAGCCAATGGAAGACCTTCGACACTTTAAAGATCGGCATTGTGCCAATGCTCTCCTTACCTGACCTTCAGCATCCATGCAAGTTTGAGACCAGTGCCAGTACCAATGTCATAAGGATAAACATTATTTTTAGATCTCCTACTGTTACATATATTATTTTGAAAAAAGTTTTCTTATCTCATATCAATAATTATGGATGGTATACTAGTATTGATGAAATCTTCAAAGATGTATGTGGGATCTTCCAAGGTTTTCAGGTGAAGAAGTTTTGTTTGCAAGAAAACTTACTCCACCATTTTAGTAAACCTCGTTTTCCTTCCTACAGGGAAGTGCATGTAATTGAAGAAGCTTTTGTTTCATTTGTACTTGGGAATTTGGGAATTGAAATGTATTTATAGGGATGGCATTTACCTCGAAGGAAAATATTTGTAACCATTATTGTAAAGGAATGTGTGTTGTACTTTTGTAATCCCACTATTGAAAGGCCATGGTTGTACATACCACTTCTTATTTCCTCTTATCCTTGGGAAATTTTTTCAGTGGATTTTGTAAGGGGATTACCCATGTCTAGTATGAGTCATGCCTACTTAGGTGTAGCAGTGGATAGGTTGTGTGACAAGAAGATTGTTCTTTTGTTATCCTAGTATGTAAGGGTCCATTTCAGGTTGTCCACGTTCATTACCTCCGGTCGAGAGTCTCAATTGTTAGGAGAATATTGAACAAATTTGTCGCAGCTCATGGAAACCATGATGGGGAGGAGAATTTATTTCCATCCACACGACAACATACAGACAAAGGTGGTAAACAATACGGTGGTCTAGTTTCTTCAAGGATATTGCAGCTAGCATCCTAAGTCATGGGATGATCATTTACTGAATGTCCAGCCTATGTATAATCAATTCGTGTATTCTTTCACTCAGGATTCACCAGTTGATACTTGTCTTGGGTATTTACCTAATATCCCCTTGGACTTGTTGTATGGTAAAGATGTCATCGAGAGAGATGCGGCCTACAAATTCATTCAGAGGATTCAGCAGGTCATCCAAGCAGTCAAGGAGAAGATGGAGGAATATGTCATCCTAGATAGAAGACTGAGGACTTCACACAAGAATGACATTACTTATCTTTGAGTATTCCTAAAGAGTACACAGTCCAGCAAGGCATGGTGGATCAAGAAGGAAAGAGTGAGGGAGAAATCCCCTCACTCACATGTTTATTGATTAAAGCTTTTGGTGGTCCAAAAAGCTCTCAATGGGAAGTCATTATCCAAAAAGGACCCAGAGAAGGATAATAACAACTCATAACTCACAGAATCAACTCAGAATGCTTAGAATGGCTCCAATAGATAGAGAAAGGGAAAAAATTCAAATTTCCCAAAACTCAGTGAAAATGGCATGATCATGAAGAGGGCATCGCAAGATTTCTAATGACGCAAACAGATCGTCAAGCAGAGTTATGAATTGAAATATATTCACAGTCAAAGTTGTGTTCAAATAAGGAAAGTCAACAGGGGCCACATCATCATCCGTATTGCTGACATCAACAGCTAACATGGCAGGATGATGTCATCATGACAACTACTAACATCAGCATGATGACTGTTGATGTCAGCATGCCATGTGGTAGCACCAGAGGCTACCATGTGTCACCCGCCAATAGGATTTTTTGGGCCCCCCATTTGGACCAGTAGAAAAGTGCCACATGGAACCCCTAGGTGACGCCGCGTGGCACCACCCAGGGGTCACCACGTGGCCCAACAAGGACACAACATGTGGCCTTATCGGGAGGCACCACATGTCTTGTACAAAGATGACATGGAGGTGATGTCATCAAGACTGGGAAGCCAGGTGGGCCAATCCAAGGATGCCACATGGCCCAATCATAGGGTTCCACGTGGCACCCCCAAAATTCCTAATGAGGGCTCGTGACCAAAAATCTATATATATATATAATGGGGCCCCGCCAAATCTAGCGGAGGTCCCACCATATCTGGCACATCCATCAAGTTTAGAAGTCGGGCACCAATTTTAGCGAAGGTTGTAACCAAGACCAAAAAAGGGGAGGCCCACAGGTTTGACCCTGAGACCTCCCCCTCACATGTAACGCCTTAACATTAGCGTCAACAACCAACTCGCCCAATGGTCTTGTTGGGAAATTCATCCACCCAAATTCTATTTAAACCAGGTATCTGCCCAACCACTGAGGGAGGAGGCACGGATCGTACAACCTGTCAGGCATGAATTTCTAGGAAAGGATAGTCATTATTGCAGGTTGCAGAGGGAACAGAAATTGAGACAAAATTCTTCTTGGGCCTAGGAGTGCCAGAGTCAGATTGAGGCATGGAGATAGTCATTTTTGGGTAATTCGATGCCACGAATTCAGTGGTGTTGTATGTTTTGTGATTTGAGCATTATTTCTATAGCTTAATTTTAAAATGAGGTATACTTGTGAATTTTACCAAATTCTTTTGCTGAGTTAATGAAAGAGCCTACCCATTTGAGAGTGGGACCCGGAGACATAGTCCACCAGGGACGAACTCCATTATCAAGTTTTTGTGTTCATATCTGATGCTTATGTCTCTACATTTTTTAGTTTTCCCTTCTTTAATGGTGCACTTTAATTTATTCTCATTTAATGCAATTCTTTATAAGTCACGATGAAAAGATCTTGGATCATATTCGTATGTGTCCATCTGCACCTGGTGATACATATATTCATTGTATTCAATTTACATCATTTACATATTACATTGTTTTGGCTCTCAGCCATACATCAAATTTTCAATATACATCGTTATTTTGGGGTTTGAAAATGGGGATGTTACATTCCCCTCCCCCTACAAACTACATTGTCCTCAGTGCACATAACCATACAATTTGCACATTGACATATATGTAAAACATTACATCAAAATACTTAATAATCCTTCAACTTAATGACTCATACAGCAATTCCAACCAGCAACTCTTTTTTCCCCTCAACCCACACATTGGTTGGATAGAAAATCTCAAATTTGTGGATCTAGGAACTCCAGCTGCCAAAATGAAGTCTTTGTTTGCTTATGTACAAATGTACATTCAATTTTCGTCAAAATTTGTAAAAATTTGTAGGTATACTTATGGCATGGCTTCCTCGTGCTCCCACGTAGCGTCTTCAAGACCATAGAAGGTCCATTGAACCTTTACCAATCAAATGGATTTTTTCTTGAGCACTTTAAATTTCCAGTCTAGGTTGTGCATTGGTTCCACTCGGAAATCCCCTTCATGTCGAACCTGGATCTCCAATCAATCACATGACTAGGATCAAGTACATACTTTTTTAATAAAGACACATGGAACATGTTATGAATTCTCATGGATGCAGGTAATGATAGCATGTATGTAACTGGCCCTATATTTTCTAAGATCTCAAAAGGCCCACAATATCTCACTTCCAACTTTGGGAAGCTTCCCAATTTCAGCGAGCTTCTATTGGCTTTAACTTTTAGAAACACATGCTCTCCCACTTTGAATTATCTATGTGTTATTCTTTTATCGGCATAGTTCTTCTGACTTTATTGCGCAAGTTTCAAATTTTGTCTCATATTTACCATATATTCTTCTATTTCCCTTAACAATTATGTCCCAATCACGTCTTTGTCTATCAGGTTATCCCAACTTACTGGTGTGTTGCATTTTTTTTCCATATAATGCTTCAAATGGGCTCATCTTCAATGATTCTTGATACCCATTATTATAAGCGAACTCAACTAAATGGATACTCCTCCCACTTAAAAGGCTTTTCCATTACATACATTCTCAACATATCTTCAATTATACGATTAATTCTTTATATCTTCCCATACGACTCTGGGTCATATGTTGTACTGAAATTCAGATTGGTCCCAAATCCTTTAATTAACCCTTTCAAAAAATTGGACGTGAACTTGGGATCTCGGTCTGACATTGTTTCCTTAGGCACACCATGTAGCCTATCAATTTCTCTCATATAAATTTCTGCAATATTGTCTACCTTATGAGTTACTTTTACAAGAATGAAATGTGCAGCCTTTGAAATCTTGTCCACCACCACCATGATGGAATCACATTGCCTTGTTGTCCTGGCCAACTTGGTAATGAAATCAATAGAGAAAATTCCCATTTACATTTGGGGATGGGAATTGGTTGCATCAATCCCGTTGGATGTTTGTGCTCAGTCTTTACCTTCTAACATTCCATGCATCTAGCCAAATAATCAATGACATCTCTCTTCATACTAGGTCAAGAATATTGGCCTCTTACAATGGTAATAGTTTTCTGGTATCCTAGATGTCCAGTGTATGGCACATTGTGCATCTCCTTTAAAACCAAATTTCTTAATTCTTGATAATTGAGAACATAAACTATGCTTTGGAATAAGAGGATTACATTCTCTTCTAGTCTGTATTCCTTATATTTCTATTGTACATTGTTCTTTTATAGGATTTGTTTAACTTGCACATAATGTTTATAGTTTGTTATTCCCTCTAGAATTCTATCTTTTAAATATGTTATATACATACTAATGGTTGTAGCATGCATTTTATGCACCCTTCTATTGAGTGCATCAGCCACATTGTTCTCTTTTCCTTTTATGTGCTCGATGTCAAGTTTATATTCACTAAGAAATTCCATCCATCTAGTTTGTCTAGCATTTAGTGTTGGTTGTTCAAACAAGTATTTCAAACCATTATGGTCTGTCCTTAATTCAAATTTTATTCCCATAAGGTAATTCCTCCACATCCTTAAGGCATGTACTATGGTTTCCAACTCTAATTCATGTGTAGCATGGTTTATTTCATGCTCTTTCAATTTTTTGGACTCATAACAGATTAAATGTCCATTTTATGTAAGGACTCCATCAACCCCTTCCTTGCATACATTTGTGCACACAACAAAATCCGCATCTATATCTATAGCTTTCAAAATAGGTGCACTAGTTAGTAAATCCTCTAAGTGTTGGAATTTTTCCTCACACTTAGCACGCCATTCAAAATTTACTCCCTTATTTTGAAAAGATGTTATTGGGTGTGTAATATTGGAGAATCCACAATGAATCTCTTGTAATAACTAGCTAGACCCATAAGTGATATGACCTATGAAATGTTTGTTGGTGTTGGACAATTTTTTATTACTTTGATATTTTTTGGATTCATTGGTATGCCATCTTATGAAACAATGTGACCCAAGTAATGGATCTTCTTTTGACAAAAAGTGCACTTGCTCAATTTGGCATACAATTGGTGCTCCCTCAATACTTGTAGCACCATCCTCAAATGTTTCTCATGCTCCTCCTTTGTCTTGGAATAGATAATAGTACCATCCAAGAATATAATGACAAACGTGTCCAGAAAATCTTTGAACACCCGATTCATCATACACATAAATGTAGTTGGTTCATTTGTCAACCCAAAAGGTACCACCACAAACTCATAGTGTTCATACCTTGTCTGAAAGGTTGTTTTGCTAGTGTCTTCTTCTCTAATTCTCACTTGATGACAGCTTGACCTCAAGTCAATCTTGGAGAATATATTTTCTCCTTTCAGCAGATCAAAGAGATCATCAATCATTGGAAAGGATCTTTGTTCTTGATTGTAACCTTGTTCACATGTCTGAAGTCAATACAAAGCCTCAGCGTTCCATATTTTTTATTGAAAAAAAGAATTGGGACACCCCAAGGAGAAACACTTGGGCATATGTACCCCTTCTTCAACAACTCTTCTAGATTCATTTGCAAATATTTTAGCTTCAGTGTGCTCATTATGTAGGGTGTTTTGAATATTGGGGAAGCTCTAGGCATTAAGTCAATAGAGAAATCTATATCCCTCTTTGGTGGCAATCCTGGCAACTCTCCAAGCACATCTTCATACACTTTCAAGACGGGATAGTCTTCAATACTTGGATCCCCATCTTTCATTGGCTCTTCCATATGGGTTGCATATGTCTGAAACCCTTTTCTAAAACTTCTTTTCAACTGCAATGTTGAAATCTCTCAAACAGATATAGGCCTTGGAATTCCTTGCACTATCCTTAAATTTCCTTCCTCATCAAGACATGTGAAATCCTTTTTATAACAATCTAGGAAAACATGATGCTTTTCTAACCAATCCATACAAAACAAGAAGTCATAAGACCCAAGCAGTATGATGTTCAAATCCTCCTTACTTTTAATTACATTCATGTTTATAAAGAATTCTTTAACAAGATCATTAATTCTTCTCTTAGTTCCAATAGCTAGTTGAACTAACATCGCACAAAGCACATCAGAACATAGGATATATGTGGTTCACCCCAGTGTGGGGCTACGTCCACCAACTTCTTATTCTTCTTTATTAGTCTTCAATCTTCCTACATTCATCTGTTGTTGTGCACAAAGCCACAGAGCCAAGTTCGCATTGGACAGGTGATCTACGCACAGCGCACTAGATCCACCTTCCCCAAAATCAGGTCAAGGCACAGAGCCAACTCCTTCCTACCACATAGCCTCTTACAATCACTTTCACTTAGCTCTGCAAGTCTTAACACATTCCAGCACAAAGCCAATACTTCTTGCACTAAGCCAAAAAAAACTCAAAACAACACTTAGCTAGAACTAGAACTACTTCTTACATCGCTTAGCTACTTATTTATACATTTACAAAGAGGCCTAATCATGGGTAAACCCATGGGCCAACATCCCTTAACCCATTACATAAACCCTAAAAAGCCCAAAAATCCCGCAAAATGAGTGAGATCCTATGATCTACACTTCGCCTAGGTGCTCCATCTTTGACCATCCTGTCGAAGTCCCAAAAATGGTCAAACGCGACCAATGTTTCCTCAAAACTTGGTCAAGGTCCAATAGGACCCCAACACTCACCTGTGACTCATCTCGAGTCACTCAGATATGGGCAATACTACTTCGAAGGCCTTGAGCTTAGCTCGAGTTGCCTCAACTTGTTGCTTCGCCATAGCTTCATGCTCGAAGAACTCTTGAATCACTTGCTCGATGACAGACCCTTCTAGGCGTTGTTCCACTGTCGTGACCATCTAGTCCAGCTGCGAGCCTTGTCCTTCAATTTCTTCAAAAATCGTGCAGGCTTTTTCCTGCACCAGCTGGAGTCTCTCTGTAACCTCCATGACTTTTCTCTAGATGGCAGTAATCTATTGTTGGACTACACATTTCTCTTGCGATCTCTTCATCTTCTCGACGGCAGTAAGCAACTTCATTTGTTCTTGCATGGTGAACGCCTACTGCTTCGCTTCCTGTAGTTGTGCTTCCAGTGTCCTCATCTCTGGGTCTTCTGCAAGGTGCTCATAGGTATGCACACTTCGATCACTCAATTTCTTACACTCTGAGGTGAGTGCCATGATTATTTCTACTGCACTCTTGGTGATTTCTTCCCTCTAATCGCGCACTTTTTGCGAAGTGCTCGGCACTGCTTGAAGTTCTAACTTGGTTACTCTTGATTGAAGCTGTTGAATGGCCCTAGCAATCTTCCCCACTTGGATCTTGGCTGACTCTTCTTCCTCCTGTTCCAAGTCCGGCATGGGGTGAAGTGCTTTAGTAACTTCTTCTTTAACCCCAATCTGCTCTGCGAGTAGCTGGTCTTTTTATTTCTAGATTTTCTCTTTGTCTTCCTCGAACATCGCCCTCATTTCATATTTATCCTTCTGCGTAACTCGAAGTTGCTCTAAGACCTCCTCCTTCTCTTTCTTCAGTGCTTCTGTAGCCTTCTCCTTTTCTTCTTGGAATCGACAAAGTCGAGCCTCAGCTGCATCTGCTAACCTTCGTAATTCGGCAGGCTCATCCCTCAATTCTACAATATTCAGTGAAGAAGGTGCAGTAGGTACTGCGCGGCTCGAATAGATGGCTTGTTATATGTCTCTAAGCTCCTTCTCTATACTTTCATATAGTGTTTCTTGTTTTTCTCCATGTCTCTGCAAGATATCTTCTGAATCATCTTCTACAGTTGTGATGATGAGATCAACATCGTCCATTGTGAGTACATTCTTCAACTAGGGCTTATTGGCGTGAGTCTTCTTTCTTGCCGAAGGTTTCTCCAAGGAAACCTTCCTCTTCTACGATGCTTTTGTTGTGTTGAGGGGATCCTTCGGCGATGTAGCTTTGCCTTTTTCTTTTTTTTCTCCTTCTTACCCTCCTTCTTGGTTCAATTTGTCTCCTCCTACTCTTCCAGGTGAATCAGACCTACTTTCCTCTGAGGCGTTGTCCTCCTCATCAGTTTCTTGGACTTCTTCATTTTTCTTTTTCTTCTTCGCACTGCTCTATCCATCATGTTCGACCCAGGTGACCAAGGGACTTATGATGATGTCGGGGTCGGAGAGTTTTGTATCTTCTACCAGTACCAGGTACTATGCTGGCCATTCCTTGGTTATATCTTCCATATCTTCATCAGTCATATTATAATAAGACTGTATCTCCTCCTTATTTTCATCCCTGTACGCAGTGATGTAGATAAAGTGTTGATCTGTGCAGAACTTCGTTAGCGGCCTGTACTAGTGCAAAGTGTTGGGTGTCATTTAGGGGACTGCTTCAATAGCACACTTCAACTATAGGTAGTAAGCATGAAAGACAGCGTTTCATTGTCACTACTTCGCCATATCATTCATGTACCACAAGGTGGAGAACCTCATGGCCAACAGCTCTGATGGCTCAACTTCCAGGAAGGTTGCTCCATCCGACATTTTCCAGGTGACAAATGTGATCAATACCAATAGCCAACTAAAATGAAACTCATAGCCCTGATCTTGCGCTTCGCAACAGTCCTTATCCAACTTGTTGACAAGGTAGCTCGTCAGGTTCCTCTGCATTCCTTCTACGCACTTCCCTGCGAGGTCGACTATGAACCATGTGACCTGTGTTGGACAATTATTTTAGACGATCTTGCTAGCTATAAGCTGACAAGAGAGGCACACTGCGCCATCCTGGATGGAGGCTACCTTGTAGCCTCGCTTCCCCTTCTCTACATCGCCATAGTCCTCCTTGATGCATTGTTCTAGGGAGTGATCTGACGCCTTCCCTGGGTAGAAATGTTGAGGGTCTGGCCCCTGCATGCTCATTCATGTGATCAAGTGGATCAGCGTCAGATCCACAGTCACGTGCCTGTCAAGCCATAGGTACCCTCCATGGTAGAACGACAAGAGGATTTTAACGCAAGCGTTAACCTCTTAATGTCGGCCGAAGTGGGTGATCTTCATTACATTCAAGATCATTGATCACGCGAGCTCCTTTATCCACGGCTGGGATACTATTCAAGGCTTCTTCCCTGTCGTCTTCATCAAATACCTATGTGGCACGAGCATCGCATAGTTCTTCAGGTCGTCGAGGTTGAAGTCGTTGTTCTTTAGAGCTGGAATATGTCCTAACTGGGGTCCAACTACGTGTATCCTCTTCGGGAGGTACGCAGTGATTAACATGTACTCAAAATCCTGTGGGATGTTGTCATGATTAAATGCGCCATCCAAAGGTGCGATGTATTCCGGCAAGACCGACGGGATCTACTTCGCGTTAGCCAGATCATCTCGGTGTTTGCTTCACTTCTCATTCATGCTTCAGCTAGAATAATGTGCAGTCAAAGGGGATTCTTGGAATACGCCAGTCAATGACACATGTATTCCTACATACATAACTCTCTCAGACATGAGGTCTACAATAATCTCCTCCATAAACTTCTCTAACGCGCTACGTTCACCCGACATTCACACTTGTAGTTGACTATATCAGGTAGGCGAACAGACAAGAGTGGTACTCAAACAAATGGCGAGTTCTAGAAAGCACGATGTGATACAATGGGTTCTTTGTTAGCTCGGATATCATGGTTTGCAAAAAGTGGTCTTGACGCAATGTCCGACGGGTTAAATAAGAAACGTCGTAACAGATTCCTCCAACGGGCAGGAATGCCTCAATCAATACGAATCAAACTGTTATGGAGTGGTCCCAATAGTCCAATGGCGGTCTTTCCATTAATAACTTTGTTTCTAGTCATTTTGGAGCATCATTCTAACGGGCAGGGCACCTCCAACGGTCATATAGCTTCATCATGGAAAAGTCTCATTCTGCGTAGTTCTACTATTCCGGAGAGGTTCAAGTTTTGCAAGCCTGCCTTCTGCAAAGTCTTTACTAGAACTTCTTGTAGTTTTTCTGACTTTGCTTTCTTCTTGTTGAGATTTCTTGCCTTCCTTCCTATGATTTGAGTGTCTCGATTCATCTTTCCATTCTTATTCTTACTTTCTCTTAGCCTAGTAGCTTCGCACTTTTGATGTTCTTTCAAAGGGTGCAAAGGTGATACCTCTTCTCTTACTATTTTTGGGGTGGATGCACTTCTTTCATGCATGGACAACTTATTTAATCCTTATTGTGTTATTTCAACTTCAAGAGATAATTATATGGCCCTCTGTTGCTTCGACTTATCCTCTTGTTCTTCTCTTAGTCGAGCTATTTTTCTAGCCATGAAATCCCTTAGTTCTTTCTTTTTCTTTTCTGTGGATTTCTCCTCTGCTTTCCTTCTAATCCGATCCTTTTCAATCCAAGTCTTTCCTAACAAAAGTGAAAAAGAGGTGTTGTTCTCAACAAACTTAATGACTTCAAATTCTTCTTTAGTTGTTGTTTCATGGGAAATCATAGGTATATTAGTAACTCTTCCACATAGGGTTATCATATTTCCTTTAAACAATCATATCCTTCCCAATGAAGGTACCATAGAAGGCTTTCCCAAAATTTCCCAAGTGCTTTCCGGCATAATATTCACATGTGTTTCTTCATCTAATATGTAGTCTATGTCGAAGTCTTCTATTCTGGTAACTATGAACTATTTTTCTTTCTGGATCTCTGGTAAACTCATGTCTCTGTGATCATCCATTACTTCTTTTAACTGTACTAACATAGTATCTGAGTCTTTATCTATATGATTCTTTAAGATACCCTTAGTCTCTTGACCTTCTTTATAGTTTTCTTGTCTCATGTTCATATTTTCAACTTTAGCAATCATCCTTGGGAAATCCTCAACCTCACGAACAATATCTTTAAAGAAAATGCAAATAGGACCTATACCAAGGCATTCCTTAGCAGTATGTCCCGGTCTTCTGCAATTATAACATAGTGTCAATCGTCTCTTTCTTTTAAGTGATCCCTAGCCTTTACTATACTATGCACTGGGATCACAATGATGGACCTGCAATCTGCAAAAATTCTTTCTGGGTTCATGCATCCACTTATTAGTCCAAAAATTCTTTCTATGCATAGGAATAACATATCTTTCTCTATTTCTATGAGATTTATTCATATCAATTATTTCTTCTAACTGTGCCCTAGTTTTCAGAATAGGACAAAATCTATCAAACATACCTAGATTCATACTTTCAAAGAAAAAATTTCCACCTATCTTACCTTTACCAGAACACAAAGCTTTAAGATCTTACCTTTTTTCTTCAGATCGGGCTTCTTTCTTAGCATAGAGCTTCGCAAGTCAAGTAGAATATTGTGCACTTCAGGAACAGATCTATGCATAGAGATTTCTCTTTTCTTTAGTTTCCAACAATCACAATTTTAGGTCTCAGCAACGGAACCATTTGTTGGCACAGGGGCAGATGCAGGGTTCAACGCTTCAACAGTGCACCAACAAAACCCTAACTACTGACCCTTTCGGCAACACCTGCAAAGCAGATGAAGTCTCACCTGAGGTAGAGACTATTAGAAAAACAGGACCGCGGAGCAATAAAATAAAACAAATTCATAAACAAAACATAGAAGATACACAATACAATAGAGACATAGATTTACGTGGTTCACCCAGTGTGGGCTACGTCCACCAAAGAAATTGCCAGGTCCTTCCTTTATTATTATCTAGCAAATGAAGGGATACAACCTACAGCAAAACCTGTTGTAACTTCATCTTCTTTCTCTCACAGTCTCCTCTCTCAAAATACAATACTCGACATAATGCATAGCCGCAATACATTTCCCTCATAACAGAGGTTTTCCTTCTAAGGCAAAAAACCCTAACATAATTTTTACCCTTAGATCTACGACCTTATAATGAATGGTCTAGATTTACAATGAAATTACAATATACATTTACAAGGCAATTTTTCCTTCAGGGGCTTTGCCCCCCAACCCCTCATCCAGGGGGATAGGCCCCCCAGACCTCGCATAGGGGGTACCCCCCCTCTGCACTCCCCCATGTGGAAGAGTGTACATACTTCTGGGGTGTAAATTCTTCATGGGGCATAAACATGGTTGAAATAAAGGACTTCTGAATCAGGAACATAATCAGGCTCCACAACCAACAATCTCCCACTTGGAGACTGATCTCAACAACTCCACCGCTGTTGTATATGTTGGACTCTAAACCTTCTTGGACCTGGAAAATTTCTCATCTTCATATTCATTCTTGAAGACCAACTGAAACTGAGCAGGAACTCAGTTTCTCTCTGGTTACTCCCTTTGTTAACATGTCTGCAGGATTATGGCTAGTGTGTATCTTTTCCAACTTCAAATGTCCATCTTCCAAGGTGGATTGTATGAAGTGGTACCTCAACTGTATATGCTTAGTCTTTGAATGGAAGGTTGAGTTCTTTGCAAGATGAATTGCACTCTCACTGTCACAGTACAACCCACTATTCTCCTGCTTCTTTCCCAATTCCTCCATAAACCTTTGTAACCAAATCATCTCTTTACTAGCCTCTGTAGCAGCAACATACTCTACCTCTGTTGTTGAAAGTGCAACAACCTTTTGCAGTTTCAAAATCCAACTTACTGTTGTTCCACTTATAGTAAAAACATACCCTATGGTGCTCCTTCTGCTGTCTTTATCACCTACCATATCTGAATCAACATATCCCTGTAGAGAAGTGTTTGAACCTCCAAAACATAATGCATGAGTAGCAGTACCTCTCAAATACTTGAGAATCCACTTTACTGCCTCCCAATGTTCTTTACCTAGATTGTTCATATACATGCTCACAACTCCCACTACATGTGCAATATTTGGTCTTGTGCAAACCATTGCATACATCAAGCTGCCAATTGATGATGAATAAGGGACCCTGGACATGTATTCTATCTCCTCCTGTGTCTTAGGACACATTTCCTTAGTTAATTTGAAATGGCTGGCCAAAGGTGTACTAACTGGTTTTGCATTCTGCATTCTAAACCTCTCAAACACCTTCTCTGTGTACTCACCCTGAGACAATGTCAATTTGTGATTTTTCTGTCTCTTGTTATTCTCATGCCAAGGATTTTCTTTGCAACACCCAAATCCTTCATCGCAAATGAATTGGCTAATTTATTCTTGAGCATATTTATATCCTGCATATTAGACCCTGCAACAAGCATGTCATCTACATACAATAGCAAGATAATATAGCTTTTGTTTTATAGCCTTTTAAAATAAACACAGTGATCAGAATGGCATCTACTACAACCTTGTTCTGTCATAAACTTGTCAAACTTCAAATACGACTTCCTTGGATATTTCTTTAGGCCATACAAGTTCTTATTCAACCTACATACCAAATTCTCCTTCCCTTTGACCTCATACCCCTGTGGTTGTTGCATATAAATCTCTTCCTCCAAATCCCCATGGAAAAAAGTTGTTTTTACATCTAACTGTTCAAGATGAAAATCTTCTACTGCCACAAGACTTAAAATAGTCGTAATTGAAGTCATTTTAACAACAGGAGAAAATATTTCATCAAAATCTATACCTTTCTTTTGTGCAAACCCCTTTACAACAAGTCTAGCCTTGTACCTCTTTTCTCCTCCATCTTCTTCCTTCAACTTGTAAACCCATTTATTC
>ML885379.1:0-13902 GCA_009831015.1 Picea engelmannii
ATTCAAGGATTAATCATCTCTTTTAGATGCTATATCATTCTGTATTTATTGACAAGTAATATTATAAGCCATTGTCATCATTGCAATCATTGACTTCGTCAATAATTACTGTTATTTATGCTCATGTATATTAGATATTGATAGTCATTAACAAATGAAGTATTAACCACTACTTGCATGTATTAGTTTTATTGTTGCCTTGTCTCGCAAACAGGTGCTTCTTCTGTGGTATTTCTTCATTTTTGACTATCTTCTTGGCGGTGATCTGTGAAAGGGAAAACTTGCCTTGATCCTTTAAACCTTTGCCTTTCAAAACCCCAGATTGCCAGGGACGTCTCCCTTGGGTTTAGCCACCCTAAATAGAAAGAGCCCCCCATCGAGGTGACAGTGGGTGGGCAAGCTCCTGTTACGCCAGTTTGATCCTTACTTCTCAGTTGCTTGGCCTAACCTACAAACTGAGCGATAACAGTTCCCTTAGGAGTGAGTTTCCACAGGGTGGGTTCATGAAAGATCATCCTCCATTCCCACCATACTTATCACTTTTCATCATCTTCCCTCTCATCTATCCCCTGCATTGGTTCGGGTATTGGGTTTGCCAAGCTAGCAAAGGGTTGTACCTTGCCTTGTGGGAAGAAGGGGCTAAAGGCCTAGAGGGTAAAAGTAGCTGGCAAAAGATAAAATCCAAAAGAACAAAACCTTCAGATGCTTCGCCCAGGGATCCCTAAGAAAGCAATAAAAGGATTCTTAGCAAGAAAAGGAGGGACCCATAAAATAAATAAACTGAAGACCTAGTTGGAGGATAGGGAGTCTCATCACGAGCTAGCCTATTAGGTCCATGGGCATGTAGCGGTATGACACTACCATTTAGTTGGTGACCATGCCAAGGTAGTGGCTCTTGGTGGCATAGCCAAGAGAAAGGGGGTCTCATCACGAGCCAACCTTCTCATCTCCGTGAAATGCTTGTGGGTAACACTGTCACAGCTGGTCACCACGCCAGGGCAGTGTCCCCCAACTATTCTCTTGAAAGAAAAAGCAATAAGATAAAAAGGTAAAAAGGCATTGAATGGGCTTGGAAACATTTGCATCCATGACAAGGTGCAACTCACCCTCTTCAGAGGCACCCACAAGTAAGACCTACATTTCCCTGTCATCACTGCACTCCTTTCCCAAACATCCCATACCATCTCATGCACTTACATGACCTAAATTGGTCGTCACTTGGAAACATCCGACATCTTAGCAGAATTATCCCAATAGGACGCCCTGAAACCCTCTCCAAACCTGGCTTGTAGAATAGCATAACATCTTTGAGCACTTGTCTGGGAAAGGGGGATTTTATGCACATGTTTGGATAACTTGATTATTAGATGTGATTGACATTGCTATGATCCCTGTGACTTATGAGCCCATGGAGGGCATACTTGTTGTTGCTGCAAGACCATGCCCGACGGACAGGTACACATGGGGAGATGATTAGCTCGGACCTCCATAGGGCTAAAGGCCCACCAGATGGATGTTGAGACCACAGCAAGGGGCAGACATATACCAGAGGCTTGCACCAGAGAGAGAGGAGGACGTTCCACCAGAGACAACCTGACAGGCCTGGACCCAGGGGGTCTTGCCCTCCCACCATGATGTTGGCCCTTGAAGACCCTTGACGTCATCATTCAGAGCCTTGATGTCACCCAGTTGAGGCCCCCAGCTTGAGGACGGCATTGGTTGGAACGTGTGGCAGTTCCAGAGGGGTTTTGAGCCTCAACATTCCACTCGGAGGGCCAACGTTCCAGCAAGGAAGCTAACGTCACCCTAGGAGGGGCATGATGTCACCCTAAAAAGCTTAGATTAGGGTTTTATTTGAATTTTTTTTGTAAAATTGGATTTTCTCATGTAAACTAGCCATGTCGGCTTTTTTTACCTAATTTTGTAATTAAAGGTCATTTTCATTGTATAAATAGGGGATTTTCCCCTTGTATTTTTTCATCAATCTTTCACTCACTAAGTGAGGTCTGAAATTCGGCTCCTTTAAGGTTTATTGGCTGAAGTTAAGTAGTGCGCAACTCTTGGAGAAGGCTTATATTGGTGTTTTTGGCATTTTTCTTGGTTGAAAGTCTTCAACTAGGCTAATTGCTAGATTATTCTTGGTGAATGTAAGTGAATTTCTGCAATTCTTCTTTTCTTTGAATGGTTATAATACATTTACTTTGCATTTTTCCAAGATTATGAAATTGCTAGCTTAAAACCCTAGGAGATCAAGCACATGTTATTGTCCTTGTCTTAATAGCTTTTCACCTACTAGATTGTGCTAGAAAGCCCACCCTTTGAAGCATTGTGCTAGAGCCCTACCATTGTAGCACTCTAGCATCATTTGCTTCATCAAGCCATTATTTATTTCAAGCTTGAGCTAAAGAAGAAGGAAAACCGCTAGGGCCTAGGGTTACCTACTTCCTAGTAGCCGTCTTCCTTCTAGGGCTTGTTGATTGAAGCCTTGGGTTACCAACACCTCAACCATCATCCCTCTTTGTCCTTAGCTCACACACTATCATTTGATTCCTTCAAGATTTTTGCTGCAAAAAGTGACTCCATTAGCCCTAAAGACATTGATTTAGACCTCCTATTTGATTGATTGATGAGAACAACCCTTAAAACTTTTACCTCAAGCTATTTACTAACCTTTCCTAACCCTAGATTAGACTAATTCACTAACCTTCTTGCTGCTGTTACAAAAGTAAGCTACAGACAATTATTACAGCAGTAAAATCTCTTAAAAGGAATTGCAAAAGTTGATTTTTACATTGCCTCTTTAGCTTCCAACAAATGCTAGCATAGTGCTATTATTAGATTATAATTTTTGGTCATTTTGAAGCTAATTTAAGGCATTGATTGTGAAGCCATTTATATATATACATTGCTGTTATAGATTTATGTTTGCTTCATCTTTTATCAACTTGTTGCTTTCATTGACAAGTCCAAGGTTTTATGAAGCACTAACATCAAACTGTACTTGCAAAAAATAGTGTTTTCTTGTTGCTTTGTTCTGAGAAGGTACACTTAAGCATGTCATTGCTTCATTTACTAAAACTTTGGGACTTTCTGATCGGTGTGACTTGTGAGAGGGGATAACTTTCTTGATATCTAAACCTTTGCCTTCTCAAACCCCCAGGTCACCGGGGTCATCTCCCCTGGGATATTATCCCTAAATAGAAAAAAGTGTCTTATTAAGGTGACACTGATAGGACAACCTCTTGTTACGCCAATTTTCCCTCCTTTAGCCGTTCTCTTTGGAACAAGTACAAATTGCGCGATAACAAGGCTGATGGGATGGATGTTGCTGCTGCTGATAGATGGGAGGCGCTAAAGAAAAGATGGGCCCTCCAGGGCCAAGCTCAAGTCATACGACTCTCGGTACTCCATGTCTAGGACTTGTGGGCCTCAAGACATAATCTCCTTAGTTATCCCTAGGATAGGGAATAACAGTACCTTCAACGGAATTGTGAGATAACCCTAGATAGAGAATTGAATCATCGGTGAAATGAACATTTGCAAATTATTCACCATTAGGATTGGAAAGTCCTCTAATTTGACATTGGACTCAAGTAGCTTCAAGAATATAACTGAGAGCATCAACTACAATAGCATACAGATAAAGGGCAATCTTGTTTTACGGATGAGTGAAGAAAAAGTTGCTCTGATAGTAGTTTCTTCAATCACAACATAGAAGAGGCATTAGAAAAGAGAGATTTGACAGGACTAGTGAAGAAGCTCCTACAATCTAGCAACGAAAGCATGTCAAGAATAAAATCCCACCCAATTCTATCATACACCTTGTCAAAATCAATCTTAAAAAAAAAAAACTGTTTGGTTAGACTTTATTTCCCATTCAAGCCTTTCCCAAGAGGTGAAAAGATTGTCTACGATGAATCGCCCTTTGATAAATGACATTTTCTCAAGTCGAACAATTTGGACAGCTGCATTTTTAATAAAGGAAGCAAGAGCTTTAGCTAACACCTTGTGATACACATTACAAAAAGTGGTAGACACCATCCATTTCCAGTATCCTTACATGTCCCTTTGGGAATCAACTTAATGAAACCTGCATTAACTTGCTCCCCTGCATAACTAGTACCCAAAGCCACCTGACACATCTGAAAAAGATTGTCACCAATCACAAGCCAAAATTCTAAATGAAATGCATGAGGTAACCAATCCAAATGCAGAGATTTCCCTTTTTTATATAGCATAAGGCTTGGAGCAACTCATCTCTGTCCAAATGTCGAGATAAAAAGAAATTCCCATACTTCGATATTTTAACACGGATAATGCGACTAATAAACTGTTTACCATAAATATGATCAACATCACAACCACAAGACTAAAAAAGGCTTTGAAAGTATGCATAAAATATGTACTTAATTTTGTCCCAATCCTTAGTCAAACTCCATCTGGATAATAGAATTTTTTCAAAAATCCTCTTTCAATTTCAAAATTTGAAAATACATGTTTGTAGCACTGTATCCCTCTTTATCCCCTTTGGTACAATATTCCTTAGAACTAGAAGGTCGATGTTCAATATCCTAAAGCTTTGTTTTATTGAAAGGTTATTCTTCCAAATCCTTTCTAGATTGCCCTAGTTGTTCATGAAACTGCCACCCCTAAGCTTGACTATTTTGTGCAATCATTGTCCCCCAGCCTCTACGAAATTCGCTCGTACATTTAACGACATCTTCCCACCATAAAATCCAGACTAAATTGTGTCAACCTAGACACAAGATTCTAAATCCGAGACACATTTTGAATACATTCTTGAGATTCCAACAGGGAAACTATGAGATTAAAAGGCAAAGTGGATGTCAAATCAAATTCCTCTCCAATAGAAATAGTGGTGCAGGAAAATGATTGGAAACATTAATAAAATCATCCCTGAAACATCCCATCAAGAAGTGTTCATATATATGTATCCTTATGCAAGTTCACATAAAATTTTCCAAGCGTGCATGAAGTTTTGTTGGGCCAATTTTCCAATTGGACTGAGTGTACCATCTTCCATTCTCCAATGATTTGTTCCTCAGGTGGATGTTTGAAATGCCAAGAACCTGTTTACAATGTGATTACACTTGTCTTTTTTCAGACCCAAGGGTATTAACATGATATCCATCGACTCTGCCATGTTAAAGTCTCCACAAATGATCTATTCAATTGTTGGAAGGGAATTGGACATTCATTCACACAATTATATTTCAGAATTGGAATCATTGGGGGAATAAACAGAGAAAACCCCCACACAGTTCTTGCCAAAACACAATATCCAACATTGAGAAAATGGATCCTATCCACCAACAATAATGGAAGAAGCCATCCAAGAGACTAGTCCAAAAACGGTCCCTAGACCTTCATCGTGTTTAGTGTGACAACATTCCCCTAGCCAACAACCATGTAACAGAGAACTATTACAAAAACCACTAAATTCAAAACATTTCTCTTAAGAGTAGTGATGTTGGTAAAACTATGAGCATATCTTGTATCTCTTGAGGCACCTTGCACATTCCATGACATAAGATTGAACTTCATGCACATTCTTCATCAAGTCCTTGGTCGAGGCCTTCAAATTTATTGATCGTATCCATGTTGCTCATCTTGAGAATTTTATAGGGAGAGGTGCTATGTTAAATGTCAGAAGATTGTTGGTGACATTCCTTTATTGTCAAGGAAGCTTTGGCTAATCCAAGTGAATCCAAGACCATGGGCACTAGTTCTATATCAGAGGAGGAATGATAACTCTCTAGTTTATACTTATCAAGGCTAAAATATGTGGAATCAATCTATGGAATGATGACATGGCATTTAACCAAAGGCGACATGCTATCTATCTAGCAATGGTTAGTTGTAGTACTCACTTTGACTTCTTTCAATGACTTGTTTTCCTTTCTTTCTCCTTATGATGGTCTACCTACCCTATTTATTCTTGGGGGCATTAGAGATAGAACTTACAAATTGTCATCTCCTTTTTTCCTTGTAAAACCTTGTGGTTTGGTCATATTGATAGTTACCTTCAAAGGAAAATACTTTATAAGATGAATAAGAAGGAAGGAGGCAAAACAAGTGTTTGAAAGATTAAACTAAAGCATCTTTTATATATGCACCCTCATTAGCAACTATAGCCGAATTTCAAAAGGTGGTGAGATTAGTTTCAACACATACATGAACATGTGGCTCATAGCTATGGCCTCCCTACAAGCAAGAGGCGAAAGGTTTCACAAAGGTGTCAATACATGCATAACAATGTTTGAACATCTATGGAAACTCAATCCAAAGAGGATATCAATTTGGGAACCGTGTTCATGCAAGAAGTCACTATCACCAAGATTAGATTATATATAAGGAGAGATCTCCTACAATCATCCATGTCCCATTCAACAATATTCTTTGAACTAACTCGTCATAGTTAAAAACCCACACAAATAAATCTCTTGCCTAGTCCCCAAGAGGATTCGACATGCCACTTAGAAAGTTCCCAATTTTCATCATACCATTTATAGATATCTCAATCTGAAGGCATTCGACAAAGAAAAAATAATATGAACACTCTATTTTCCAAACAATCTACAATTTCTTTGAAAATTTGATTAGTCCTAGGGTCGGTATAGAGTTTTCCTAACCCTATTTTTTCTACCACTACAGTGTCTAATGTAATGTCAACAACAAAACCAATATCTTGCAAAAGAGTGGATGTTTTGTCCTTCTTCACGATCATGATAGTGATGTTTAACTGAAACCTTTTATGTTTGTAAGTCAAAGTTTCATCAGGGACTTCTAAAGGGTTGGAGTGGGGATGGGGCCCAACTTCAAACGACATCTAAGATCCTTATATTTTGCAACAATCAACTCAAATTATAATTATTTTGTCACCTACATCATTTTGTACTTTCTACCATTCCTTAGCCACACCTCTTAGTTGCTCTTTCAAGATGAGTATCACCCATGTCAACTAAAAAAAGTCGTTCCATAGCATCTTGAAGATCATCCGAAGAGAGTGGATGGCCATCCATATGAGGCAAGTTGCTACAAGAGAAATTAAAATGCCCATTAGCAAGTTCATGTTCAAAAAATCTTGTAGCATAAGACCACTGGCCGTGGATTCAAAACATAGGAATATTCACACTACTATAGATGGACTAGTGATCACAATAACACAACTAGCTAGATGTTTCTATAAAAGTGTTATTCTATCATTAACACTTGTGAATTCAACCAAACTTGTTGCAATAGGAGAGACAGGTGGGAAAACTTGTGCATCGTTGTAATGTCCCTTTCCAAATGATCTCCAGGAGATTGACAGAATAGCCTAAGTGATTCTCGTAGGCTATATTCAGTGAAGGAAAAAGGGAATTAATTAATTATTTAATGTCAGCAGGGCGAAAAAACAACTTTTTAAAAAGTGGCATTGAATAAATTAAGTGAAAAAGTGTTTTAAGTGACTTTGAGCTTATAGAGTCACTTTACTTTATTAAAAGGGTCAGAAAAGGGTGAACAAGGAGTTAAAAGAAGAATGAGAGCGCCCTCTCTCATTATGCATTGTTATTTTCTAAAACGAATTTGAGAGAACTCTTGTGGCTTTGGCTCTTGGGATGAAAAACCCTAGATAAGAAGATTGGTTTCGGTGGTGAGACTTGTTACCCTCCAAGTTGCACTAGGATGGACTTGCAGTTGAGCCGCCAAAGTTGAACAATTACTTGTTCAAATTTAGAGTTCAGAAATCCATCCGGCCATTATGGCCCTTCATTTTCTTCTTCTTCACACATTTTCCATACCCCCATGGGGGAATTGTAATAAGATGAGCTAGCATTATGAACTTTGCAAAAGGCTTAGCCCCCTAAGACTTGGTCATTAGTACATTACTCTAGAGTGTGTTTTTTTACTTGTTAATTATATCTTGCTGCATAAGCGAGTTATAATTACTAAGTTTTTTCACTCAATAACCTCCAAAGTTAGAGTATGGCCTAGTGGCTAGGTCTTAGTAAGTTGTCTGAGTCTAGTCCCTAATATATATTACCATGATAGTCATCAATTTTGAGTCTTATGGAAATGCACTAAGTCCCCCTTGGGATTTTTTATGTTTTCAGCAAATAAAAAATTTCCTGCAAAAACGGGATACTTTAATTGTAATTTATGTATAAGTTCAATAAGTGGTACTAGGAGGCATCATATGCCTTGCGGGTACTCATTTTATTTCTTAGAGTACCCACTATAACTATGTACACCCTTTGTTGAGTGAAAATGCTGATTTTTAATCACTAAAAGTCAATTTCTCTCACAAAAGGGAAATAAAAGACAAAAAATCAGCAAATGTTAATTTTTAGGAAACATGTCGGAAACATGTTTTGGCTATTTCAAGTTAACGCACCCTCTCTATTATTTCACTTAGCATTGTTGGCACACAAGATGGAGTTTTGGGTGAGTTAAAGGTTGATATGTGGCATTGGGAGGAGATCCCAAGAAAAGGGTACGCCCCTCTTCCTCTATGTGGTGCATTCTCAAGAGAGGGTGCACATCCCAAGGAAGCTGCCACCTCTCTTAGGCCATGTGTCGCCCCTCTCTCTCTTTCAAGTTGACTTGTGGCGCCTAGGTAGAGTCCACTTGAGTGGTGGCATGCTTCCATTGACACTTGCCTCTTTCTTCTCCTCCAAGTGGTGCACCCTCCCTCCTTGGGAAAAGCGCTCCTCTTGCTATATAAGCAAGCACTCTCTCCCTTTGTTGGTTAGAATTGGAGACTTGGGAAAATGTTTTTGTAATGCTTCTATTCTTTTGGAATTGAAATAAAGAGTTTGGAGGTCATACCAGTGTATTGTGCAATGTGTGGATGTTCTATGTTCTTTTGATTTATTGAGGTAACTATAGGCTTGCTTTTCTACAATTGTGTTTTCTTAATTTGTCCTTGAATAACAAGATCTATTAAGATGGTTTGTATTTCTAAATCTTGTTATTGTTAACATATGTGGTTGAAGATTTCATGTTCAATGAGGTTAATTAACATGTTTTCTAGAACCCATGTATAGGGAGCACCCATCTTTGACAAAATGTTTGCAGGAATTTTCTAAGTTTGCAGGTCCTTGGGATTGGAGGAGTGGAGGATTCTAGCTTGAATCTCCATCATCTTCAACCTTTTTCTACAAGAACAAATTCCCTCTACAGTCCACCAAGAAAACTACATAGCCCAACGTTTCATTCCTTCCGGTATTTCTCTTTCTTTACTCTCAACAAAATCAAAACTTTCTTCCGCTTACTTTTTCATCCACATGCAAAGTAAATATTTTGTCATTTTAAAGTCATATTTGAAGAAAAATATCATTTCATGCTAAAATACAAGTTAGATATTCATTTCGTTTATAAAAGTGTTTATTTTAAAGTAGATCTAGCTTGGTTGGTTCAATCTTTTAGCTAGTGTTCAAAGCAAATCTTTTAAGGCTAGAAGGTAGATCAAGGTTTGTGAGATTTCAATTTAATATTTGGAAAATTTAGTGCCATTTTTTTTCTGTTCCGAACAGAAAACAAAACCACTAAGGAAGCTTGTCATTTGACCTTTTTCAATAGCCACAGTTTGACCTTTTTCCACAAATTGTCCAAAGTGATTTTGGGAATCTTTGGGGGTTGTTTGTTTGTTGATTTTGCAGGAAAGACAAACAGTCAAGAGGAGACTCTCTGCAAATCTTGAAGATTTAGACCACCCAAGACCCTCGGAAACACCTTTCCTCCATTCTTAATATTTTTTTCTTAAACCGTGTAAGTTTGATGGTCTTCAACCTATAAAGGACCACAAACATTCCTAAAAAGAGATTGTAATCATTAATAAAATCATTGGGCTACCCAATGCCTAGTTTCAATCCCCCCAGGGGGGATCGATGTCTTTGGTGTGATTGTTTCATTTAGCTTTTTCTTTATTTTGCTAACCTAAAAGGACAAAATAAACACACACACACACACTGCAAACATTTCATTTTCTAGATTAGTTTAGAGTAGATTTCCTTTTGCAATTTCAATTTGGAAAATAAACCATCCCCTCAGTAGCCCTAGTATTTCTCTTGCCCCTCGCGAGCCTAACTCGATCTTGGGATTCCATCAGAACAGGTACTGGTCAGTGTGGATTTAGTTTAAAAGGACAATCCAATAGCTATTACTGTTCACTTGGGATCCTACATTGAACTTGCATGTGAATTCAAGGGGATACTCTCTAATGAGATTTGTTCTCTCCTTGTTGGACCTCCGACATTGTTCTTTGTACCCAAATTGAGGGATAATATCTAAAGGGCCAAATATTTAGATTAGATTTGTTTTCTTGCAACTACATGCACAAGTGTTTGCACGAATAAACTCACTAACTTAAGCAACTCACTTTAATAATAAAATTGTCAAGAGCACTCCAACATATCTTTCATTTCAGCACATTTATCTTATTATTGGCACTGGTCTATAATATTTTCAATCTTTACTTTTTAGTATTTACTTCAAGTACTTGCAATTTGATTATATCCATTTATCTTGAAGTATCTCATGGCTAAATGTATCTTATTTTACTTGTGATATCAATGAATATGCCATTTCGTGGTTGATGAATTATATGTTGCTAGACTAGATTTACTTGTATTGCTCTTGCTTTCATTAAACTCCTAGATTAATTTTGTGCTAGAGATTACTTAGCCTTAGTTTATTTTCTTAGGGACCACCTCCCTTGGCTTCGCTAGGAGTTGGCCTAGACGGAGGAGTTGAGTGTTGAGTGACAGTATCTCAACTCGAGACTTTCCCCCAAGGACACACCCATCGGATTGAAGATTCCTTTGGCATCGTTGTCATGGATAAATCTTTCTATTCCAGGAATACAACTTTTTGTTTTCTTTTTTGGTTTTGCTTTGTTTGATGCATCTTGTGAATATTTGAAATTGACTCGATTCATATGGCGACTCCACTGTCAAATAATTCTACAAAGTATTCTACAAGAAGGAACTCAAAGGGGCTGGTCAATTTCATTCCTGAATCTGAAAAGGTTTATCGAAGGAGATTGAACGGGCTCAGTTCTCGTAGAATCCTTGATAGTCTTGGATTCGAATCTATTTCCAATATCCACATTTTATTTAATAATATGCAAGTAGAAGAAATGAATGATTATTTTAGTCCAATTGATTTTACTCAAATAAATGGTTATCCTCATAATCTACCTGAAAAAGCTATTGAAAAGTTGCCTTCATTCCGAGGAAACAATGATATTAGTGAAAAATCTCACCTCAAAGCGTTTTCATCATGCATTAATAAATGGTGTAGTGGTGCAGCTCATAATCATCAGGATGTCAAATTAAAACTATTTTCCTTGTCACTTGAAGAAGATGCCTTTGATTGGTTCTCTGGGTTAGACGAAAAAAAGTTCAAAACCATCAGTGAATTGATAGAAGCTTTTACAAAAAGATGGGGAGATAAGAAAGATCATCATCACTTGTTGGTTTCCCTTCTTAGTATAAAGAAAAATGATAATGAAACAATAGAGGAATTTAATAAGAAGTTTAATGATTTGATTACAAGTCTTCATAAGGACATTAAACCTCCAAATGCTTCCATCCTCATTTATTATATTGAAGCCTTCAATTGAAATGAAGTATCAGTTAAGAGATAAAGAGCCTGCTAATCTAAAGTTTGCCCAAGAAATGGCCATAAAGATTGATAAAAATATGCAAGCCTCTGGAAAGTCCAACCTTACTAGTTTTACAAGGGGCGACGCTTCTACCCCCAAGCAGCGAGAGTCTAAAGATAAGGCAGTTGCAACAGAAAGTAACAATTCTTCTAGTGATCCTTTGAAAGAATTGACGGAAGTGATCAAAGCCATGGAAGCTAACTATGCAACTCAGTTGAATGCAATGTAGAATAGATTAATTGCCATGGAAAGATCCCAAGCACAAAGATTCCATCAAAGACCTAATAAAGAATGGAAAAGAAGAGGCCCTCCCAAAGATCAAAGGCCACCTAATCAGTTGGAAACAACAAATATGGTTAATGAGGAGGCTCCTCTTTTTTTTATAACGTGTGAAGATTTTCATGAGGAATCCACTTGCCCCATATTTTTTCAAAACAATGAGCAAGGATTCCCTGAAACAAACAATTTTGTTGGATATTCAAGACGTTCTGACTTCATAAATAATGTAAGAAAAACTCATTCTGTCACTAATGATCAATGGAAGAAGACGAATGAATTAAGTCAGAATGCCGACAATGTAACTAAGTTGTATGGTGAGAAGCCTACCCCTGAACACATCTTAGAGATGGTCGGATATAAAGGAGTAACATACCAAAGGAAAGGGAATGATAATTCAAATAAGTCATATCAAACATTCCTAAAGCAATCACTCCTCCGAATATAAGTTTAAGCGTTGACTTGGGCAATTGTATATCAAATGCTAAGGTTTTGGTTCCAGTTGCAGAGCTCATTAGTTTTTCTACTACTGTGAGGGCAAGCTTTCTTTGTATTTTTACCAAGAGCATAGCCTCTACAAATATTATCATGCTCAAAATAAAAAACTGGCATACTTGTTACCATCTTTTGCAAACCTGGGAGAGCATTATGGTTAAGATGTCCAAACCTTTTGTGCCATACTTTGCAGGGGTTGATCATCTCATGAGCTAATGCTTGAATAACTTGACCTGAGACTTTGTAAAGTCCACCTTCTTGGACTCTGATTATCATGGTTGAGCTCATACTTTCATTTGAGGACCACATAAGAGTCTTTCCTTTGGAGAAAGCTACTGTGTACCCTTTACTTTCTAGAACTGCAACTAAAATAAGATTTTTCTTTAAGCCAGGAACATAAAGAACTTCTTCAACATGAAATACATTACCTGACTGAAGTTGAAAAGAGGTTGATCCAACTGCTTTGATGGCATAAGTGTCATCATCACCCAATTTTACCTTCACATTGAACTTCTTATCTCGGTAGTTCACAAGGTTCTGTTTGAAGCCAGTCATATGCTTGGAGGCCCTGTTGTCCACTAAATAAATTTCTTCTGATTTGGTGACAGCACCGAAGAGAGTTGAAACAAGATAACTCTCTCTGCGTTGATCTTGTTCTTTAGAAACAATTATGGTTCTCTTTCTTTGAGGTTCTTCTTCCTCAGTTGCAACTGAAGCATGGAACCTACCTTTCTGTTTCTGCTTTGAAGGAGGGTTCCTGCAGTCTTTTTCATAATGACCTAGCTTGTTACAGTTAAAGCATCTTATTTTAGACAAATGAGAGCGAGGGTGAGAGTGCTTACCTTGAGGTTTCTTACCTTTTCCTTTGTGCTGAGTGTTGAAATAATGTAACTGCAAAGAGTATTCTTATTATTATTGATATATTATTCATAGGATCAATCCCCATTGTGGATTGATCATGTCGGTTATTGTATTAGGACCAAATCCCCTTTTGCGGATTGGTCAACAGACAATTGTAATAGGCAGAATAAGAAGTCGGCCCCAGCAGTTATTATTGAGACCCAGAAATATAATAAAGGTGGGTTTACCCACCCAGAGTAAGAAGTCAGCCCTGCCAATGAAGACACTTCACATGTGCTAGACTTGTATATATAGGGAGGTCAGGGCCTCACTTTGACACACAACTCACTTGCTCATTCTAAGAGGCAAGTTCGACTTACCAGTTGGAGGAGAGAGAGAGAAGGGTGGCGCATCTTTTGGAGAGGACTTTTTGTATTGGTTTGAGTTATCTCTTGGCATTGTATTGGCAATTTATAATAAGGAAGTTTTGCTGGGTTTTCTTCCCCTAGAGGGTTTCCCAGGATAAATGTTGTGTCTCTTGTGAATGTGTATTTCTCAGTGATCTTGTTCTTATGTTGTTGTTATCTATTGAAATGCAAAGAACTATAATAATGGCATAA
>WSFP011497034.1:0-14224 GCA_009831015.1 Picea engelmannii
ATAGGGACTATCTGCAGAAATTGAAGGCTGCACTATTCTGCATCTTGTCACAGGAAGGGACTAATGGTTTGAAAATTTCTGAGATTGCAAAGCATGTGCAGAGTTGTGATTTGAATGATCTCTCATCAAACAATGCACTAGAAACATTAGTATGCTCCAGCCTTTCAAGTGACATCAGTCTATTTGAGAGGATTTCATCTTCATCATTTCGTTTGAGAACAAATTTCATACATTCAAGAGAGAGGGCATCCACACAGGTAGACCTCAAAGCCCTGCTATCAGCAAGGGTAAGCTACAGGGGCCAGCAGTGTTGAGTCATTCTTGCCTTTTCCAGATGAGAGGGATCATCTCCAGCCATCTGACAGGGGATGTTGGTAGCATGAAGAATGAGAAACCATTCAAGTTTTCTGTCCCTAAAAAGGAAGAGAATGGGTTGCTATCACTTATGAAAATGGATATCTAAGACTAGAAGCAGGACGCAGGGATAGGCCTCATTTTATTTTTCAGGATTCAAACAGTGGGATTTCAACTGAAAAGAACATCTATATGTTTGCCATGGTTTAATGTTATTGGCTGTGCAGACAGCAGTGGGTACATTACAAAGGAGTAATTAGAACAAGCACTGAAAAAATATGAATGGATTTTGTTGCAAAGATTTGCATGATATTTGTTTTGATTAAAATAAATTCAATTAAGATTTAGTTTTCTCCTAAATTAGCATAGCAGTTTGATTTGTTGTGATTTAGGTGATTTGTTTGTTTGTAATTAGTAATTAGATATTTGCTTTTATGATTGGAATATTTTTCTGTTAAGTTTTAATTAATTTAAAAACAGTTCTGTCCTCTAATTAGAACAGCTACAGAATCAACTGATTCTGTAGCTAGTCTACAAGACCAGATTTTTAGCCATTTTATCAATAAAATATCTTTTTAACTTATTGTTTTTTGTCTATTTTCAGGTTAATTAGAATTTGCAATTGGAGGAGGAGCAGTTGGAAGATATCTTGGGGATTTCAATTGCATTTTAGTCACTTAGTTTAAGGGATTTTTGGGATTATTCCCAGATTTTGTAAAACTATTTACTATTTCTCACAAGGAGGTTTTACCTTGTGAAGACTTATTTAAACTCGTGTTTTTGTAATCATAAAGAAATCCTCAGTTGGGGAGAACAAGGATATGTGAGCTTAATTCAAACTGGAGCAGAATTGATGCGTTGTTATAGCCTTTGCTTCTCAATACATTGACACTTTGTTCCAAGTTTTGTATATCATATTCTGTCTGGTTTAGTATCACCTTGTTGTCTAAATCAAATTCAAGTGATATAATTCTTATTATTATGCATACCTTGTTACTTCCAAGTTGGTAAAAGACATAGTAGTTTAAGGATTCAGTTTATAAATGATAGCCTTGTCTTCTTTATGAATTGGATTATCATATATGAATTTGCTGTATTGTAGGCTTCCCTCTTGCATAAATTCATAATCTTAAAACTGTTATGATTTCTTTTATGTTTTGTTTGTCCTGTAACTCACTTCAGGAAGCATTATAGCTGATCCCTTGCGAGAAGCTTAAGGGCTAAATGGTGTGAACTTCTTCCTCCAATCTGCTTACGAAGTCATCTTACACAGGGCAAACTTGGAGCGTATCCAGGTTAATTAGATAGATGTTTATCGTTTAATTAATTAGTAGTTTAGTTAGATTAGATTAGATTATTTAATTGCAGTTAGTTTCCTTTCTGTTTTACAAAATATAAAAAGACAAAAATAGATCCTTGGCTGTCTTAGGGCAGCGAACACATGATTTTTGCAGGTTTTAATCAAATCTGTAATCTGTCCATATTGTATATTTGTGAATAAAGAATGATTGCAGCTGCCAATTAAGTAGTTGATTTGAGTTATTATGATCATAGTTAGTAGTTTGTACATATAAGTAGTTAGTAATTTGTAGTTAGATAGTTTTAGTTGTTTTATTAGTTTCTAGTTTCCTTAGTTTTAGTTTAATTTCTTTTATTTAGTTAGTTAGTTAGTTTAGTTAGTTTTATTAGTTTCTAGTTTCCTTAGTTTAGATCATTTAGATTAAATCACTTTCTCTTTGGTTTCCTTACGAGACCTTAGAGCGGCCAACGGAGCCGTTAAACTCGTCAGGGTGGTCCATACCAAACGGCTTGGGTTATTTAGACAACCCCGGACCAGTTCCACTCTCCCAGTTGACGGACGGTCAGTTTCGCCCGTCAACAAAACTGTAGACAAAGTCAAATTTCGGCAGTGAAATGTGTAGTTCTCTGAAAGACCTTTCCAATGGGCTATCACATGCCTAAAACGAAGGTCGTATGCAAAAGTTGTGACCCCGGGAAGTTGAGATACCAACTTACCCATAGGGGCCCACATGAATTTTGACGTTTCACCTCCTAGGGTTAGGTTTTTGGATGTTTAGGGTTTTTTCATTCATGAATAATATAAAAAAGGCCTCTAGAGCCTCATCATAGCTCATTCTGCTAAAATGGATGCGCATAGCAGCCACATCTCTTCTCAGAGATAGCTACCACCATTCAAGCAAGTGTTTCAGTTTTGCAGTTGTACAGTTTCAACCTATTTCATTATTCAATAGAGGATATTGTTCACCGGATATCCGTGTTATTCTTCATATCTTCGTGTTTATTGTATTCAGTTTGTTAATCAGTTCATTCCGCTCCTAAATCTGGATCAACTTCAGACACTCCTCTACACTTGCCTCAGCCCAAATGTCATTAAAACCCATCAAATGACCCATATCCCTTAAGATTTGTTGAGAGAAAAGGCATTCTCTAATTAAATGTGTAGTAGTTTCACTGCCCTATCTACAATGTAGACATATTCTAGGAATTCCTTGTTTGTTTATGGAGCATCCCCCAAGTAAGAACCTTATTCATCAAAGCTAGCCACTTAAATATTTTAGTCTTCATAGGATCCTTTTTGTTCCATATTTTATCCCACCACCATATTGTGTTCTAATGTGCATTAGCTTGAAGTCCCTTGTATCCCATTTTAGCAGTATAGTGCCCACCAATCTTATTTTTTCCCACACTAAAACATTTAATTCTTCCTTTTTTTCTAATATAAGCTCTGTGCAACTCAAATTGGAATACATTCCAAGAATGCACATGTTCAGCCTCCAAACCAATATCTTGATCTGATAACCAATCATGATTCCAAATGTTGTAGATATAGTATGCCCTATCATATTATGTATGCCCCTACCTATATCTTGAAGATATTGAATCAATTCACCATGAAGATATACCTCATTTCGACACCACATGATAACATCAAATCCCACTCTTACATGTGTTCCATCACCAACTTTCCAAGCAAGAGAGGTTCCAATTATTGGGAAGGAAAGTGTCAATGCTCTCCATTGATTAGATACATTGGAAACAATTTTCTTGTTAGTGCTAGTCCAATCTAGTAATGTATCTGGAGCAATGTATTTTTTTGTAATAATTCTCTTCCAAAATCTCTCTTTTGAAATCAAATTCCAAAGAGTTTATGCAGCAAGAGATATACCATAAATATGAATTTTACTAAGGCCCCATCCTCCCTCATATTTAGGCCTAGATATAGCCTAACATTTAGCTAAATGTGTACCAATCTTATCATAGCCTCATTTCCAAAGAAATGTAAAACATGTCTTTTCTATTTTCTCCAAAATACATTTGGGAATATGAGCCAAAGAGTACCAGTAAATTGGAATGGCCTCTAAAACAAATTTGACTAAGACCAATCTAACACCTCTAGAAAGCCACCTATTGTACTAGAAATTGATTATCTTCTCAATCCTAGAGAGTAACCAAGTCTAGTGTATTTTTCCATGACCATTAGGTTTAAGATTGAAACACATATACTTTAGGTGTTGATGCTTCTTTTAAAATTTGCGGTCATCTTCTAGGCCCTGCTTTAAGTTTGAGATTTTTCAACATTTGCATCGATTGAGAGTTCTCCATGATTCGTTCTTCATCACTTTATGATCCTTTGACCTGAAGCTTGCCTTTGACTGTGGGTTTTCTTCTAATTTGTTTAAATTTTTTTAACTATATTCATCGAATGAGTTGTCCATTCCTATGCATTTTATTATTTGTTGTAAATGTGAAGTTTGAATTTTCATATGGACTGCTTAATGTTGTTTTCCTCATTCAAAGTTGTTAAAATATTGTGCAACTGCAAAGATTATTCTTATCCCCTTTTGCGGATAAAGATAAAATATATTTATTATTGATTAGATCAATCCCCTTTTGTGGATTGGTCAAAACCTAATTGTAATAGGATAAATAAGAAGTTGGCCCCAGTATATATTAAAGAGGCCCCAAAATATATTAAAGGTGGTTATAACCACCCAGAAGAAGAAGTCGACCCTTCTAGTGAAGAGACATTTCCACACGTTCCAGAATTGTATAAATAAGAGAGGCTAGCCCCTCATTTGAACACACACTCAACTCACTCATCTAGTGCACAAGTTTTGAAGGAAGTTGCAGTTGTCGATTGTTGGAAGAAGGAAGAGAGAGAGGTGTGTTGCTCAGTATTGGATATTCTCTATTTTCTGGTTCATTATCTTGGCATTGTAACGACTATCTATATTAAGGAAGTTTTGTTGGGTTTTCTTCCCCTTGAGGGTTTCCCAAGATAAATGCTTGTGTACTCTTATGATCATGTTTCTCTTAGTGATCCTGTCTATGCTATTGTTATCTAGTAAATTGAAAGTAACCTAATAATAGAAAAAACTTTAACATGGAATCATAGCCAAGCTGAAGAGAGCATCTTTCACAGGAAAAAAAAAACGTCATTGTTGTCGTACATGAAAATTAGTTCTTTTTTATTGAAGAATGTTTTCAGTACCAAATCCATCTAGAAAGGTGCGCCCTACCTCAAGGAAAAAATTAGCTTCTTTAGCGCACATTTTCAGTGGCTAGATCTCCTGGAAAGTGAAACCCTAGTTTTCACAAAGTACCAGAAAACCAGAGTACCAAAAGTACCAGAAAACCAGAAGCACCAGCCCAGAAATCCGCAGATCAAGGTTGAAGGGGTAAATTTTGGATTTTCTTAAATCTGACTGTACCAGCATACTCACCTCAGTCCAGCGCATCTTTTGGTGAGTTTAGTTTCCAGATCTAAGAAATTTGTTTTTTTTATTATTTCTATAGCCCGAAGGGCTAGGGTTTCTACTGCAAGAAACAATGGCTACCAACATGAGGGTAGAAGACAAGCTGGAAGGATCTAGAAACTTCAGGTATTGGAAGCATAGGTTGTAGATGATTCTATACGAGAATGATCTCCTAGAACATGTTACAGTAGGTGTACCAGAACCAGATGAAACAGAGCAAAAGACCAAACATAAGAAGAATGAAAAAAAATCAAAGAGAATCGTGTCAGATTCAATAAAGGATCAATTGATCCCTCATATATCCGAACTACAGACAACAAGGCAAATGTATGAAGCACTCAACAGGTTATATGAAAGCAATGACATCAGCCAAAATCTTACCTTAAGAAGTCAGCTTCGTAATATGAAGATGGAAAACTCAGAATCTATCACATCCTACCTTATGAGATTTTCTCATATCAGAGATCAGCTTGCAGCTATTGGAGATGTCATTAGTAATAAGGAGCTTGTAACCACAACCCTAAATGGGTTTCCAGCATTTTGGATTCCTTTTGTACAAGGAGTGTGTGCAAGAAGCAAGTTAACCAAGTTTGATAAGTTATGGGCAGATTGCACACACCAAGAATCTAGACTTGCAGACCAACATAAGAGATTAATTGTTGACGAAGAGGAAGCTCTTATAGTTCAAAAGAACAAAAGAAGTTCCTTCAGAAGGAACATTAAAGAAGCTAACTCAGTAAGAGTTCCAGACAAGAAGAAAGATGTTTCAAAGATCAGATGCTACAACTGTCAAAAGTTGGGACACTTTTCCTAACACTGTCCTCAAGGAAAAGGGAAAAGAAAGCATCAAGCACATGTGGCAAATGAAGAGGAATCTCCTCCCTCAAAGAAAGATTTAGCATAAATTAAGGATTATGCACTTTAAGTTGAAAATAGTTTATTTGAAGAAAGATAGCAAATGGTGGAGTTCGTGGAGCCTCCCCACACAAAAGCAAAATATAAGTATTCATGTTTATTTATAGTATCTTGTTTACTTAAATACTTGATCATTACAAGTTACATTTTTGTGAGAATGTTAATTAATCTTGTTTTACTTCAGTGTCTATGCAAACTTATGAAGGAAGTGTCAAAGAAGAGGATGAAGAAAGAGATAACATATTTATTTCATGTATGATCATTCATGAGAGTGACAAAGAAAGCATAATGTATGTAAGTTTACAAGTCTCGGAACAAAGAAATTATGCCATGAATTGCAGAAGTTAGACAACACAAAAAGGATGTATGATATGGTGAAAGTCAGTGAAGACCATACAATATCCGATATTCATATAGGAGCAGGAGGCTCCTAAAGATGCAGAGCAAAAATATTCAAGATGAAGAAAAATATGGATACTCAGATATAGTGGATGAGATGCAGGTAGCTACATGTTGCTCCAACACCATTCTTATAGATGCAGAGGGAGCAGGTTGATCCAGTATGAAGTCAGAAAGAAATGTTTGAACTCAAGAAGGCACCCAGGATATTACAGAAGAAAACTTCAAGGATGATGATTAGAAGCTCTTAGTTTGGTGCAAGAGGGAGCTATGTCTCTGAGTTCGAAATCGAGGATCGTGATTTGGTGCAGTTAGGAAAGTATATGGATGGTGCCCAGTAGATGGGTAGCATGGTATTATACCATGGAAATATTTTGGACCACAAGAGATTTTAGATCCCATAGTTAGATATTCATAGAGAAGGAAGAGACCTTCGTAGAGAAGGAATGAGCAATCCCACAAGTAGACCTTCGTAGAGAAGGAAGAGACCTTCACAGAGAAGGGGACTGAGAAATTTGCCAAGATTGGCCTCTGTCCAAGTGTTGAGTTTTGGCTACTCTAGGGACATGCTAGAATATCCTCGTAGAGAGGGGTGTGACCACCCTTGTAGAGAGGAATGTGGATGTTTCTCCAAGGGGCAGCGATCAGATACTCTCCTCTAGCCAAGGATTGAGTAGCTTGGAACACAAATCTTGACCATGTGTAATGGTTAGTTGGCTATTGAGTTTTGTGTTGAGATCCTGCGTGGATCATGGAAAGGGAGTCTAGTCTTTCCGAGGCTAGCATCTTAGCTTCTCTAGTTCATGTGGGATGACTAGGAGTGAAGCTATGGTAGAAGTCCTCCCTAGTGGCTGGGTGAGATAGATGACTACAAGAGAAGGGAGAACATAAAAGGAATGGAAAAACTCATAGGACATCTTCTGTGTGAAGATAAGATACCTTCTATGTGAATATAAGAAAGAAGTATCTTCTGCGTGAAGACGAAAGAAAGAAAGAGTATCTTCTGTGCGAAGATAAAGAGAACAAAATTCCCAATGATTTATGGGTATGTCAGTCAGTGATCATGATGACAGATGACCAAGTGGAAGATATTGATGCCTCCTGTTATCTAGTCGATTATGTTGCCCAGTTGATGATTTTGCCCAATTGATGATGTTATCTAGTGGATGCCGCTACCTAGTTGATGTTGACATCTGATGACCTGTCAAAAGATAAAGGATATCCTTCTTGTTAAGAGGGAGTGTCAAAATATTGTGTAAATGCAAAGAATATTCTTATCCCCTTTTGTGGATAAAGATAAAATATATTTATTATTGATTAGATCAATCCCCTTTTGTGGATTGATCATGTCGGTCATTGTAATTGACCAAATCCCCTTTTGCGGATTGGTCAAACCCTAATTGTAATAGGCTAAATAAGAAGTCGGCCCCAATATATATTAAAGAGGCCCTAGAATATCTTAAAGGTGGTTATAACCACCCAAAAGAAGAAGTCGGCCCTACTAGTGAAGAGACACTTCCACATGTGCCAGAATTGTATAAATAAGAGAGGCCAATGCCTCATTTGAACACACACTCAACTCACTCATCTAGTGTGAAAGTTTTGAAGGAAGCTACATTTGTCAATTGTCGGAAGAAGGAAGACAGAGAGGCGTGTTGCTCAGTGTTGGATATTCTCTGTTGTCTGGTTCATTATCCTGGCATTGTATTGGATATCTATATTAAGGAAGTTTTGTTGGGTTTTCTTCCCCTTGAGGGTTTCCCAGGATAAATGCTTGTGTACTCTTGTGATTGTGTTTCTCTCAATGATCCTGTCTATGCTATTGTTATCTAGTAAATTGAAAGTAACCTAATAATAGCAGAAACTTTAACAAAAGTCTCATTTTATAGTTCTTAACTTTGTGTGAAATTTAATCCCCTTAACTCATATTTCAAGTTTTTGTCATTTAAAAAATGCTTCCCCTAACAAGTTGTTGTCATTTAAAAAATGGTTCCCCTAATTGAGAAATCTGATAAGTAGTGATTAAAGAAAATTTTCATTTTATGACACATTCGTGGAGTCCTCCCAATGGGGGGAGGTGAGTAACTACCACGGATCTTATATAGTTCGTGAGGCTACCCAAGCCAATAGGACCCACAAAACCATTAAACCTCGCACGAAGGCAACAAAAAGGAATAAGAAAGCTCATAATCCTTTCTTTCTATAAGGTAGAAACGTAGGAGGTCAATGTTGTGGAAAGAGGGATCGGTAGATGGTGCTGAAATAGAGGGTGGATTGGGAGGGATGAATAGAGAGAGAACTGTTTGGGTCGATACTGAGCGGACAAACTCTCTGAGCTAGCTCTTCTAAGATAGTGATCATATGATTGATCGAGTCCACAACTTAGCTGTAGTGATTAAAGAAGAATTTCAACTCTCCCCTATGATCTCTAAAAACCCCCATGCCCCCACATCACTCGGGTTTTCTTTGGAAGCTTCGTCAAAATTCATTTTGAGGAAACACTCCTGGGGGGTAGCCATTGATCTCTTATGTGTGTCAGAGAAGGTTTCGTCCATGTCTACTTTTGCTTCACACAGTGTCCAAAATTTCATTTTTTAAAAACATTTACCCCATGTGCTTCCATATTTAATTCCTAGGTCATCTATGTAGTTGTTGCGATGTAATCCTGCACATTGTAGCAAATGATTTCCTAGAGTTGGGTATCGGTAAGGAATTTTTCTTTGAAAATCCGCTTGTTTCTTTCTTTCCAGACATTCCATATGAGAAATGTTGGGAATGTTTCCCAGGATCTATTTAGGATAGGGTTGAAAAAAATGGTGTTGCTACATGCCTCTTTCGTTTATGGGATATCATAACTCTGGAGGCTGATTTTTCCAAATAAAACATATCCTATGTCCCAAAGCTAGGTCGTGAACTTGCAAGAACCGAACAAGTGGTCCATAGTTTTCCCCTCTTCTGAGCTAATGATACACTTGAAGGGGACAAAGAAACCTCTATGAAGAAGGCAATCCCAGGTCAGGATCTTCTTGCTAGCCACCAACGAGAGGAAATAAGAGATACTGGGCCAAATGGTTGAATTCCAGACCTTCCCCCTGATTGGTTGTCATTGGTTCTCCTCTATGTCCATTGCTGAGATGTAGGCGTCTTTCACACAAAAATTGTCGTCCTCTATTTTTCTCCACCTGATAATATTTTCACCTTCTCGAATTTCTACTTGTCATTCCAACATATCGGTCTGCATTATCCTTCTTGTGTCCTTTATCCATTGAATTGACCAATTCTCAAGAGGTTTCCAGGTTTTCACATAGGGGTTTATCCTTTCCTGATTACTTTGTTAATACTGGTACACTTTGGACCACCCTACTTGTTCCATTTCCTGTCTAAAATTTTGTAGCTGCTCCACGTGCCCCAAGATGGGAAGCTGGTCCCAGGTGTCATCCCAAAAAAGGGTTGAGCGACCATTATGCACCTCCCAAAAGCATTGTTGTTGTACCAGAGTACCCTTCCCTGTCCTCGTCGGCTCGAATCAAATCCTCTTGGGGAGTCTGGAAGGAATATTTATTTTTCCACAACTTTTCCCACATCATATTTGGTTTTTTAATCCATCTCTGCCATATTTTTGCAACCATGTATTGGCTTATGGATTGAGGTTCCCTTATACCTATATCGCCTATGTATTTAGGTTTGCATAGGTTTTCCCAGGCCATAAACAACCATTTTTTTCCTTTGTTGCACCCTCCCACAGAAATGAACATTGCAGAGCCCTTATCTTCTTGAGAAACTTCTTAGGGGAAGATAAAAGCGAGAAGAGATACAAGGGGACAACCTAGAGGACTGATTTGAACAGGAGGATCCTTCCTGGAAGAGATATGAAATGATAGGTCGAGCTGGTTAGTTTAGCTTCCAGTTTGGCAATGATATCTTCCCATGAGGGATTGTGGAGGGACTTGGCAAGGAGGGGAGCCCCAAAGTATTTAGATAAGAGAGAAGTGGGTTGAAAACCTAGACAAAGCGCTAGATTTCTCCAGACTGGAAAGGGGTGTTGGGTATATGTTATATTCTTTGGGAAACGTGTCACATTTTTGCCTTATTTTTTGTGTTGCCTCGATTTTTGTGTCCATTGTTGGGTGGTTTTTCGGCACATGGTTTTTTTCCAATGGTTTTCTATTTCCAGTTAAGGAACTAGGGTTGTTGACTAATACAGGTCATTGGGTTAGGGTTTTGGATGTCGTTGGCTCCTATATGTATATTGTATTGTAAACAATGTATCACTATGAATGAATATAGACGATGCTAGTTTTCCCGGTTTGGGTTTCTAGGGGAAAATCTCTATGTAATGTTTGTATTTTCCATTGTATATTTTCTGTTCTTTTATTGAAAATATGTTTGCAGTAAATATTGTACAAGGTTAACATCTACAAGGGGGTGTTAAAGAAGAAAATTTGGGATTTTTTCATATTGATGAGGGTACCAGAGGCCTGATTAAAAAGTTAAAAAATCCTATTGAAGGCATGAGATTCTTTAACATTGGCTAGACCTATTAATAAGGTATCATCCACAAATTGAAGATGGGATATGCCTCTTCTAAGGAAAATATATTAATATTCAAAACTCTAATATTCCATGATGTAATCTTCATAATTAACATTTTGGTTGGGAGGGGAAGCAATTATCCAGTAGGTGGACTACTTGGCCTGGATTGACCATTAAGGCCCCTGTTTCTTCTATTTTTGTCTATGAGGTTTCCTCCCTTTATTCTTTTCTTCTACATGGCTCTTCTTCTGGGATTTTAGGGGGTTGGTTTTAATTCCCAGATTTTCTTTGGTGGATAATGACGTTCCTTGGGAACTTTTGGTGGCTTTACCCTTTAACATATCTCTCTACAACTTCCTTAGTAGATATATAGAAAGGTTATTTATATTCTGATCTCCATGAGCTTCACATAGGGATGGCGTATCGACTACAATTTCCTCGGGATCCATGTCCTAGGTTGTGTCGGTCTCTGTATCCTCCTCACACTCTAATTCTGATCATTGGGTATCTTTCATTATTATTTCTCCTTCTACCATCTATTCTTTCCCTAGATCTAAAGTTGTCTTCCTTCTTTTAGGTAATTCCTCCCATCTTTCCTCTGCATTTTTGGTTTCCTCCTTTTGAACCTTTGGGTTCTCTGTGACTAATGGTTCACTTGGCTCCCCCTTTAGGACTTGGAATCTATTAGTTGTGTTCTTAGCTTGGTTCACAACTAGTTATTAGGTGGGCGTCTTCTAGCCTTTCTTTTTCTTGTAATTTTAGAGAATCCCTTTGATTTGTCTCCCCTTTTGCTTTATTGGAGGTTTTGGTAGCATTTAGGGGGTAGTCCATAAGGAGATGGCCATGGACATGGCATTTTCTACATCGAAAAGGAATGTGCTCATAATTTAAGGGTTGATTCCATTCCTCGTCTTGATATGACACTATAATTGACTCTCGGAGGGCCCCTGCTAAATTCATATAGACACAGATTCTATCATAAGAGATGTACCTGCCAGTTTTTGTGACTTCTAATACCATAATGAGGGAGCCTAATATGTTTCCAATTCCTTCAAGGATCATAGGGTCCTAAAAATCCTTGGGGAGCGAGTACATTAGGATCCAAACAATGGCTATTGTAAAACATTCTTTCTCAGGAGTGAACCTCTATGTCCAATATCTCATATGCATCCCTTCCGAGTTGAATAAATAGGGTCCTTATTCAAATACTTTTTCTCGATCCCCAAGCTCTGAGAAGATAGTTGTGAAGAAACCTTTTGACCCTATTTGCAAGTCAATTTGACCCTTCACTTTCCATCTCGACTTCATCCAGTGTTGTAAAGATTTATCTGAGGGCCAACTTCCCATAAATTTACCTGTAAGGGAATGATCCTTCATCCATTGACTGTAGTTCCCAGTGTCGATCGATGCGACCTCATACTTGGGATTCTCATTTTGTTAAGTACCTGAATAGATTTGAAATAATACTTCAGAAATAACCCTTCATCTCAACAAGAATAAACCAAACCATTCACCAAAATATTGAACACATGAAATAAAGAAACCCTTGACATAGGGTAACACCATATATTAATCCTTATGGAAGGATAAAACTCCTCAATAAATGCCCGCTTCTACGAATACAATATTCTTCACTATGCTTCAATACATTGCTTTCACTTCTTTATATAACATTCTCTATCTTCTAGGAACATTCTAGAGAAGGAATCTTCTAGAAAGCCTATATATTATATCTAACTGCCATAATGGCTCTTACTTAATAATATAGTGGACTTAGTCCACCTTACATTGAATATACATAACCACATTCCCATTGGGTACCCCATATTACCTCCCTAGGTATACTACATTCCATCCCTCTTCACATGTTTCATCCTTGAAACACGTGAGGAAACCATTCAATATGATCAGCTAAGAAATGTAGCCAAATGGTACCAAGTACAACCATCCATCCATCTTAATGGAAGTTGAACATGATGTCCAATTTCTGCCTTTCCACCTTGATCTTGATCTGCATCCTACCGATGTTTCCATGGGATTGGTTCTCTAACCTGATGTTGCCATGTAGTGTTGGTAGGCCTCCATGCACCTCTGGATTGGTTTCCTTTCTGGTTCCCTGCTAGTGCATAATTGCGTTGATGCTCACGCCCTTGTCTTGATGACTGTTGTTTCTCTATATGTTGTGGATGGAAATATACAACAATTGTAGGAATTTGTGTTTTTTTTTTCAAATCGACAACACATTGTGGCTCTTAGTTAATGATCTTCTTAGCTTCTTCATTGTGTACTTCTTGTGGATTTGTTTCATCTCCTTCTGTAGACTCTGCCTCTTATTCAACTTCAGATTCTATAGTAACTTATTTTCTTGTTGTCGTTGGCCTTTCTGTCTTACTAAGTGACACATTCTACAATGTGATTTTTTTTTCTTATACCACAACTTCAAAAACGTCTTTTGCACTTTAATATTAATTGTATCCATTGATTCTATACAAGGATATTTGAAAACAATATCGAGATCATTCATATCTATAGCATGAAAATCTGAATGCAACACATATTTGTTCATGGTGATCTTCAAATCTTTAAAAATTTGAACATTTTCACCCTCAACCTGTGTATTGTGAATATTCTTTGCAGGAACTTGCAATCTATTAACCAACTGAACATTTATAAAATTATGCATGCATCTAGGGTTAATAGAAACAATGATATTTTCTTTATAAATACATCTATGAACTTGTAATATAGAATTGTCACATGAAAATAAACTCTTGGTGCTCTCTTTATCTTGTTTTCCAACATGAGTCCACCTATCTAAGAGTAATTTTTCCAATTCTTCATCTCGAACTCTCATCAGATAGAAATAATCCAATGAGTCCTCCCATGTTTTGACATCCTCTCTGAAATGAAGAAATGATGAAAATTTCTACTTTTCATTCAATTCTTACTTGTGGGACTTTAGAAATTCTTGAATACTAGGACCATTATCATTCCTAGTAAAATATATCTTGTTTGGAAGAAATATTCAACAAAAACTAAAGCTTAAAAATAACACAATGGGCAAATCGCATGGCTTTTTCCAGAAAAACCCTGAAAAAATGTTAAAATTAAAATGTTGATAACTTCACTTCCCAGACTCCATTTCGACTGTTTTTTTTTTTATCGTGTATTTTTCCGATAGGAATTCATATCCAATTTGTTTTTTAAAATAATGCTCAGAAATTTTCATAACTGAACCTGAAGTG
>WSFP011497035.1:0-14224 GCA_009831015.1 Picea engelmannii
GAAGAAGAAGAAGAAGATGGAGGAGAGGGTGGTGGAGAAGCACCATTCCCTCCATTTCCATTTGGATTTTTATCACCACTGTCTCCCTTATGCTTGGAAGGGTTGGAGCCTTCACCTTGCAACCCTGCATTCCTTTCCATCAATATTTTCATCATCTCTCTCATTTCCATGACAGCCTTTCTGAGATCTTCATCTTCTGCACAAACATGTTCATGACTTTCTTCATGAGCCATACTTGGCGAATGCCTCCTTGAAACTTGCGGTGATTGTATATGCTTCCTCCTTGAAGGATGAGAACTTGGCTCCACAAGTTGACCTTCTCCTCTTGTGAGTTTCAACCTTGTGAGCATCAGAAAACAAAACACTTGCAAATAATCAAGTCTTCAAAAACCAGTGCTCTGATACCAACTTGATCTAAAAATGAAGAAGACTTGTAATCTTGAAAATATTTGCAAGTAAATTTTATGTGTTAAAAACAAATGGATCAACTTTGCAACACATTATTAATAGGATTTACTCATTCAAGATGCATATAAATAGCAGCAAAATCAATGAACAGAAAACACATAACACAACAAATGATAAAGGAGTCCAGCCCTCTCTTGGGCTACATCTCCTGGTCCAACTTCCAATGGATCATTTATATTATTTTCTCAAAGTGCTCAAAAATGTGCTTTACAATGCTCAAACTACCAAATAGACTACTCCAATGGCTTCAAAACATCCAAAAACCCCTAGCTGGGCTTTTTCGGCACCTCGTTTGGCCAAAAAACGAAGAAGATAGGCTTCCTTGAAGTCTCCCCTTCAAGCTTGTTGTTTTTGCATCTACAAAACGCACCCTTGTACATTCAACCTAGCACACACGCCATTTAAGGCGTAAAAACCCGGCACCGAATGTAACCGCGCCAATGGTGAGAACTGTAGGACGGTTATGGGCGCGCCAGCCCCTAACCACCAAACTCGGGGGCACATGGGTTGTCCATACGACCGTGCGCTATAAGAAAAATGCGCTACGTTCAAATATTTGTTGTGGGCGCGACACGTGTTGGCACAAAACCCAACCATTTGAAACCAACACCAAACTCCCGCGCTCTCCATGGCAAGGTCATATGTATCGGTGCCCGAAACCATGGGCTAAACTCCTTTTAAAAATAAGCACGCGCCAAACTTCGTTTACACAATGGTCAGATGGTTTAAATGTAATGCGATCGGGGCTCCGTTATATATTCGCGCGCGCATTCACATATGTAATATAACCGCGGGTTGGGGCTAAGCCCCAGCTCGACCCCCCGCCACATTAACTTTTAATCAAATTCAAATATATATTTTTCCATATTCATTATAAGAACCAACGCGTGGTATATTGGTCATGCGGAATTTGTTAAGGCTTGACTGGCGGGGGAGGTCCAGGGTTCGAATCCCACGGACTCCATATAATTTTGAACCAATACCCAATACAATGGTGCCACGTGGCAACCCATGACTGGGCCACGTGGCACTCAGCCACAAACCAAAAACTGCCACGTGTCGAAACATGATTCGTCCAACTGTCAGCCAATCCAAAAATGCCATGTTACCTCTACCATGTCAGCGTACGGTCTCTGCCACGTCAGCTTGTACGGACTGTACGAACTGCACAGTCAGCGTCCCTTTTTTTTGCCTGTTTGACGATTCGAACAGATCACAATATCTCTCGCTCCCTACGTCTGTTTGAACCCAAATGAGTTGTGTTCAGTTCATAACAATGAGGCCTATGCTCTCGTTCGATTTGAAGCGATTCCGAGCACTTTGAATTTTTGAGCAAAATTTGATCCCCTGATCACCTCTAAACAAGTAAGAGATTGATGGAACTAGGGATGAAATAATACAAGTTAAACTAGGGTTTAGCAAACAATCACTTGTTGAAATGTAAATGGCATATAACAACTCTAGAGATGTAAGAAGTCAATCCCTAAAGGGATGGAAATTAAATCAGCAATATAATAAATGATAGCAATATAAACTTTGAAGATAATTTTCCAATGAAACCCTACATGTCAAGCATAAAGATAGTTGAAAATTAAAGTAAATTACCACAAACCCTAATCTAACCCTAAAGAAACAAAAGAAAAGGTGAATTTGGGATTTTAATCTTACTACAAGGGAGAAATACTAGTGTCATTCAATCCTCCTGGGTATATGGAGTCAAGCTATGAACTTCATTGGAGACAAAAGGTGAAAGAAGGAACCTAAGGATAAAACCCTAGAGTAGTCCAATACAAACCCTAGATATCTATCCTTTAGAAAGACAATTAGGGTAGTCTGCTACAAACCCTAAGGAGTCATCCTATATCTTCTAGCAACGTTTAGTATATTAGATCAATATGGATCTTGGTTAAAACCCTAAGGTAGTCCAGTACATACCTTAGAAAGTTATTCTACAAGAACACAACTAGGGTAGTCCACTACAAACCCTAGAAAATATTCTTATGTCCTTTAACAAGCTTTAAAAAAATGATTATCAAGGGAAGGTAGTCCACTACAAACCTTCCTAAGGTTTACAAAGACAAGATCCATCCAATAAAATACAAGGTAAAATGCATTATCACCACTTTGATAAGAACATTCACACTTAATACATTCATAAACAAATCAGCAAATGCTTAGAAAGATCACTTACTAGGTAAACCAATGCTCATCAATGAAAACCTAACCATGAAAATCATCCATCAAGCATGAAAAAACATCCATAGATCATCTCTCCAAGAAGTTGCATAAGTCATTCGTCCATAAACAAAAGAGAAATAGAGAAGAGACAAGTAGAAGTAATCCTCCACAAGTTGCAATATGATCTCAACTGATGGAGCACTTCCTCTATTTATATGAGGAAACCAAGCACTTCACCCCATTTAACTAATATCCTCCTAAAATCCCCTGAAACATAATAATATCCATGATACAAGGTGGATAGGTCTAGGATGACCCCCAAAAATGCCTATAAGACAATGATACAATACTAAAACATGAAAATGTCCCTCAAAAAGTCACACATGTGAGTGTAGAAGGCTCAAGAAGGATGACACCATCTTCAAAATTCATGTCTCTCCCCCATTAGTTCAAGGTATCATCCAAATTCATGCTTCCTCATCAATAAAGTCACATCCAAAGGTGCCAACTCATCATCCACAGTGCTATATTGGCTCAAGCAAGTGTCACATCATCCTCAAGTATGACATCCCATCACATGTGCAACATCCATTCTCCCAATCATGATGTCATCAAGGAAAATTACTCCATGACCTCTCCAAAGAGGTGTATTGTCATCATCAAAGGCTACATCATCAAGCTCAACCTCAACGTCCCCAAAGTGGTGCAACTTCCATGGTGGGGGCTCCCTTCTCTCTAAGTTACACATCAGGCTCATGGTGCAACATCCTAGCTCCCAAGTGCAATGTCCAAAGTCCAAGGTATGTTGGAGGGTGTCAGGAGTCATGCTAAGTCATCACAAGGTCCAATGCTCATCATCAGGGCCCTGACATCTGTTAAGACCTAGACAAAACCCCATGTTATGTGTAAAACCCTTTACTAAGCCCTAGATATTGAATTATTACATTTATAGTATTATAATTTGTATGTTGGCTAGAACCCTTCATGGTACCCTTTCATTATAAGTGTACCCTTTGTCTCCTATATATATACCAAGGAGACATAGTATTACGATCATATTCTCTCATCTCATATTGCATTTTGAGTTGGATGTATTGTAAAAGTAGGTTTTCCCCTCGAAGTGTACTATATTCATTGATTTTTTTATCATTTTTAAGGCATTGGATCATAACATCTGGTATCATAGCATTGGTCCTAGTGTTTTTCTTCTTCAAGCGAGCCATCTTGGAATTTTCGCTATAACCTTTTTTTATGATATGTTTTAGATAGTGAAACTTTTAGCTTATTTAGCATACATATCAAGGTACATGTGGTTAAAATTTCAAATTCTAGGTCGTTATACTTTTGGAGATATACCCTATGGAAGATAGGGTTTCTTGACTAGTCCTATAACTAGTCTCAAATAGGTTCTATGGGTAACACAAGCATCTCTTCTTCAACGAGGATCCAAATTCTATGAGACATATTGAATTTGAAAGAGAACATTCCATAGAAGTTATATTATAAATTTCATAATCAGGTATTAAATATTGGACACGTGACATTTTGTAAAAGTATGATCTCTCGGAAAGGCAAAAAATCAGCGAGGTTTGGGAAAGTTACCCTAACTTACACTTGGCACATCCAATTTTGGTCAAACCTATGGCATTGACGAGAAGAAATTTCATAGTACTATAGGCTGAATTTTAGACTCATAAGGGCCAAAATTTCAGAAATACATCCGAAGGAAGGTCAGCCAGGAGAACATACTCCAAATTAAGGGCTCAAAAGGTACGTAACTTACAATTGGCATGACTTTTTATTGGAAGATTTGTTTTTGGTGATTCAAAATTCGTAATAAAGAGGAAAAAGAGAGGAATTTTTATTTTCCCACATGGATTCAAAGGCTATTGTAAAATTTACTTCACCAGCTAAACATCCATAGAGATCAACCATGACTCGAGATGAAATTGAAGAGATTTATCACCAAATGGAAAAGAGGATCACTGAAAATAGGGAACAAACGGAACATAAGATAAATGAAACTATGAAAATAAATATGGATGCAATGGAAAATATGATGGAAAATCATATGAATGCGAATAAGAATGAGATGAAAATAAATATGGATGAAATGGAAAATAATATGGATAAGAAGATGGATGAAAATAAGAATGACATTAAATAAGAAATACAAAAATCCATGAAGGAATTGCAAAATTCCATGTCTTCCATGATCTTCGATGCTCTTTATGTGAGACTCTCTAAAGGAAATATCAAAAAGAAAGGAACTCATGAAAATAAAGGTAGTATTCATGTTGAACAACCTACCGAAAATAAGCAATTTTCAAGTGGATTTAACACTTATAGTGGATTTAATGATGGTGGGCATCCTAAATTAAACTTTCCCAAGATTGAATTAAAGAAGTTTGATGGAACAGAGGTCTTTACCTGGGTGAACCAAATAGAGCAATATTTTGAACTGCATAATATTATGGATGATAAGAAAAGGATTCACATATCAACCTTGAACTTTGAGATAAAACCATATCAATGGTATCAATGGGTAGTTAAAAGGAACCCCCCTCTGTATCATTATACTTGGGGTTTATTTACAAGAGACTTAAAAGAAAAATATGGCAAAGTGTGGGAACATGACTACTTCATTAAATTGACAAGAATCAAGCACTTATGTGATATTGAAGATCACAACTCGAAATTTCACGTATTGGCCACAAGGGTGGATGACATAAGTGATGAACATTTGTTGGAAGACATGGGTGGATTAAAACAAGACATCCTACAAATATTATGGAATCAGAGATCATTTTGGGGTTCATAAGACAAGAATACCTCAACTGACAAGGTTGACACCTCAACAAATGGGGACTATGTTTCAATTGTGATAACAAGTATAGTAAGGGGCATAAATGTGGTGAGAAGAAATTATTCTACATAGACTTTGAAGAGGAAGAATATCATGAATTGGATCCACCACAAGATCTAGAAGAGACTACTCCAACTATATTTTGTTGTGCATTGGTTGGCATCAGTACTCCACAAACCCTCAAGATACAAGGATACATCAAAAAGAAAAAGGTAACAGTATTGATTGATTTCGGCAGTACCCATAATTTCATCAATTATAAATTAGCAAAATATCTCAATTGCTTTATATATCTCGCACCAGATTTTCAAGTAATGATTGTAGATGGAGGTACCATAAATTGTTCAAAGAAATGTCATAGTATTAAGCTCAACATGGGGGAGTATTTTTTGGATAGCCCCATGATTTCCATCCAAATGGGGAGTGTTGATGTTGTATTAGGGGTCCAATGGTTACAATCATTGGGAACAATGGAACTTAATTTTCAAGATCTTTTCATGATATTTTCCTTGGATGTAAAGGAAATTGATCTTATAGGTATCCAAGGGAAACCGTCTAAAGTGATAAGCTCTCATAGCATGAAAAAATTACTCAAAAATGGACACCAGGGTGTAGTTTCAAAATTGTGCTCACTAGATGTTCAAACATCTATATCCTCTTCTCCATTAGACCTCCAAATAGTTATCAAAAATCATTCCAAGGTATTTGGTGAAATTCCTAAGGGTATTCGACCTGCTCGCAATCATGACCATGCTATTCATTTGCAACCAGGGAGTGTACCACCTAACATTAGGCCTTATAGGTATCCATATGCACAGAAGAGTGAAATTGAGCGCATGATCCAGGAAATGTTAGAGGTTGGCATCATTCAACCTAGCCAAAGTTCTTTCTCTTCACTAGTGGTGATGGTTACAAAAAAGGATGGTTCATGGCATATGTGTCTAGATTATAGATAGCTCAACAAAATGACCATCAAATATAAGTTTCCTATTTTTGTCGTTGATGAATTATTAGATGAATTACATGGATAAAAATTCTTTACTAAGTTGGATCTTCATTCGGGATATCATCAAATCAGAATGAGGTAGGAGACATTCCTAAAACAACTTTTAGAAAAAATGAAGGTCATTATGAGTTTTTCAGTTATGCCATTTGAATTTACTAATGCACCTTAAACATTTCAAAGCTTGATGAACTCTATTTTCAATCCCTTCCTTAGAAATTTTGTGTTAATATTTTTTGATGACATACTAATATACAACAAATCTTAGGAAGAGCATGCACAACATGTTGACATAGTATTACAACCATTAGAAGAGCAACAAATTTATGCAAATCCTTCCAAGTGTGCCTTTGGGGTTCAAGAAGTGGAATATTTTGGTCATATTGTATCTCATGAAGTTGTAAAAGTGGACCCTAAAAAAATTAAAGCTATGAAGGAATTGATGATTCCCAAAAAGTTGAAGAAACTCACAAGATTCTTAGGGTTAACATGCTATTATCGCAAGTTTTTCAAGAATTATGGTCAAATAGAAGCACCTCTAACAACATTATTAAATAAGGAAGCATTTTCTTCAACCGAAGAATCAACCAAATCTTTGGAAAACCTTAAGGAGTATATGTGTACTACTCACATCTTGGCCACACTGAACTTTAAAAAACCATTTATTGTGGAGTGTGATGCCTTAGACCATGGAATTGTTGCAGTGTTAATGCAATATGGAAGGCCCCTTGCCTTTGAAAGAAGCCAACTTAAAGGAAAAAACTTATTCAAAACCATTTATGAAAAATAAATGTTGGCCATACTACATGTGGTTCGGAAATTGTGCCCTTACCTAATATGAGGACACTTCAAGGTAAAAACATATCATGATAGTTTGAAGTACTTCTTGGAGCAACATTTTTATTCAGAAGATAAACAAAAATCAGTTGCAAAGATGCTCGGTTATGACTTTGAAATTATTTACAAAAAAGGAAAACATAATGTTGTGGCAGATACCCTTTCAAGGAAAGAAGAAGAAACAAAAGGCCCATTATGTGCTATTTCTATTCTGTAATCTGATCGGGTGGAAGAAGTAAGGATAGAATGGAAGAAAGATCAAGAGGTATGTAAGACCATTCAACAACTACATGAGGACCCCAGTTCATTAGACAATTTTGTATGGAAGAATTATTTTATATGGTATCATGATCACCTATATTTTAGTAAGAATTCCCAACTCAAACAGAAGGTCCTTCTAGAATTGCACACTTATCTTATAGGAGGACTTTCAAGATTCTTGAAAATATACCATGTGATTAAGAAGGATTTTTCTAAGGTCTTAAAAATAATGTTAAATTTTTTTTGTGTGACTATTTAGTCTTCCAACAGAATAAGGGAGAAAAAAATAAGATTCCAAGACTCCTACAACCATTACCTATACCAAGTCAATGTTGGGAAGAAGTTTCAATGGATTTTATTATAGGTTTACCCAAAACCAAAGGAAAGACTGTCATCATGGTAGTAGTGGATCAACAGAAAAAATATGCCCATTTTTGCTCTCTTCCTCATCCTCTTAAAGCAAGTACAGTAGTGATCTGGATTATTTTTGGAACGAAATGAAAGCAGAGATATTACAATGAAATACACATAAAAATTGCCAGAAATAGAGAAATACAGCAATACATGATTTCTATTAATGAAAGAAATGTACAGAGACTGTAAAAATATAGAGTGCAAGACTCACTAGAATGGTGGTAGATTTATATCTTAGAAGAGATGTGATGGTTATGATCATTTGTAAGAAGATGATTACAATGATGCTCCGAATCCCTTTTTATAATAAACATGAATTCCAAAAACCTAACCCTAGGAGATGAAGCACCAAAAGTCACGTGTGTTAGAATATAATGAATGTGCTCATTTAACCATGGACAATATCACTATTGTCACCCAACCATAGGCCGAAGCCACCCCCGAGCACCTTAACCTTGACAGAGAATCATTCAGGAAGAAAACCCTAGGCTAGATATCCAAACAAAGGGTGGCGCATCTTTCTCCAAGAATAACACACCAAGCAAGAGTAACAAGAGCTGATTAGAGAGTCCAAACCATAACCAAGAGAGAGTCCAAGCCAAAACCAAAATCTTCTAGCTGCAACAGCTGCAATGGTAGCTCTCCTCCAAACTTCCACACAAACTGACCAACTATAGTGCACACAAGTTTTGCTTCTGCAGTTCTGAGAATATTGGCCAGAATGAAGACTGGCCTCCTATATTTATACTAATTCTAGCAGACTACCTTGGCTGACTTGTCATTCTGGGTACTAATTCTTTAGTATATAATATTTCCTTTAGCCGACTTCTTCTCTTGGAGGCTAATAACCTAATACAAGTCATTCTCTTGAGCCGACTTGTCTTCTAGGGTTATTAACCAACGAATTAGGGTTTCTTCTTGCTTCCTAAAATTTTCTATTCTCGTCAGGTTTACACATGGAGGTAAATACCTACCGCAACTACCATAATATCAACACTCCCTCCTAGCTAGGGAGGTATTGAAGTTAATGATCTTAAGCACAAGAATACCATTCACCCAATAGCATCAACATAGTTGTATATACTATCTCATGATTAGATCATGAGCACCATCATCACTATCAATGTCATCAACTGCATCATCTCTCGAAACCATACTCCATATGAGTAATCAAACATGATGTTGGATAAGTCACTCACTCCACAGAGTGACACAAGAGCCATTATTCTAATATGGACATATGTCCTAGAAGAATAAATGTCCTGGACCATTTTCCGTCTGGCAAATCTCTGTCCATTGATCATCCATCTAGTTGATAATCATTTCCAACACTAATGATAGTCCTCAAGGCAATTGGAACAATGTCATTCAATAGAACACAATTGTGTCTATCCATAGTAATACACAACTACAATCCAGTGGTACACTACCACACCAAGTAGCACACAGATACTTGATCAATGGCATATAGTCACAATCAATGGAACACATCCACCACAGTAGTATACATCTACTGTCCGGAGATATACAATCTCCATAACAATCATATCATCAACCTGCACATAAAACATTGTTATGATATAAACTTAATCATCTGGGCCATTCTTCCACTCACATCTGTGAGATTTGGAAGAGCATATGCCCTCAGAAGGTAAAACATCAATGATGAGCTATTTGTACTATTCTTCTCAAGCAAAGAAGAATAATTGTCCTGATTTTTTAGCCTGGACCATTCACCTATCTGGGCCATTACTTCGTCACTAAACAAAGTGCAACCTAGAGAGAATGAGTCTACCCTAGGGAATGTCTATCCTTGATTGCTGAACCTGGACCATTCACCTATCTAGGCCATTCCTCCGGCACTAAAAAAAGTGCAACCTGGAGAGAATGAATCTGCCCTAGGGAATGACTGTCCGGACCATTTCCTAAGGAAATGATTGTCATGCACAAACCTCCAAAACAGACCATTCTTCAAAACTACTCACAACTATGAGCTTCGAAAGAATGACTGTCTGGTGAGGCGGACCAGTCTTCTTGATCACTACTAAGAGTGACCGTCAAGAAGAAAGACTATCTTAGACCGTTCCCCATGTTAACCACAAGGAGAATCAATGTCTATGGTACATCTGCAATCCATCGAACCATTTTTATTATGAATATGATCATTCAATCTGGACCATTTTTCGAATAGGAAAATGCCTGTCCGTCAGAAATCTCAAACCACTTTCCGAACTAGAAAGGAACTACTCATCCTGGACCATTTTTCAAACTTGAGAAATGATTGTCCATAAATCAATAACACTTCATTGCTCCCTCCCAACCTAGGAGTCATCTCTTCCTTTTCCAATAAGGAAATCGTCTCCACGAGCTCTAGTTGTTTCTTGAGTACGCAAACTCGTTCATTTTGGACAAATGATTTTACCAAAATATCTACTTATCTGCTCATCTATGGAGATATATATTGGAGAACCACCTCATCATGGAGAATGTAATGCTTGATCTCAAATGTACTTCGGTCTTTCTGGAACACTGGTTTTTCTTTGACGGTTTCATATATCTCTGATCATTACAGTATATCATAGTTTCCTGCTAGCTCATAACATCATGGCAAGGGTCAAACTAGAACATATTCAAGTGGTACTTCTTCTTCCATCATGAGAGTTTGTCATGGATTAGCAATCCATCATCCTGAGCTTCTAAGTAACCATTCTGATACAATATCTTTGTTATAGAAGGTTTTTCACCTCGCTTTTGTTGTGCAATGGAGGTTCTTTACCAAGTTATCTTCTTCCATATGCATACAAGGGTCTCTTCCTGGTATACCTCGAATCCTTTAGGTTGTTCTACAAACATTATTTGTTCAATTATTCTAAAGAACATTCTTTGCATTCATCTGATGTAAAACTCTAACCCATGGATATTGCAGATGATATAATGGCTCATGTAGAGGTATGTCTGGTTTACTGGAACAAACAATCATCATAGTCTTCTCCCTCCATTTGGGAGAACCTCTAGTTCTGTATCTCGCAATGCTTTCATTCATAAGTCTTCCATACATTGTTCTTCATCACAACTTTCAGTTCCTCTGCTTGATTGCTTTTAGTGATTTCATATCAGGCTGGTAGTCTTGTGATTCTCGATAAAATGACTGGTTGTTCTGGCTTTTCTTTCTTTCTTGGAATATTCATGTTCTTCCTCATGCTTCTCTTTATCTCTTGGGTCCATGGAGTTTTCTATTGATTCCATGCCCTGAAGATTCCAACTTCTTTCTTTCATCGTAGGATCATGGATGTGGATGGACAACCAAGGATTCTTTAAGGCTTCTTTTCGAATAAGACTTCTTCTAAAGTCATTTTGAACACGTGTTGTTTTTCATGGTTTCTACCATGGATAGATACAATCCATGGTAGAAACCATGAAACCATGGATTTACTTCTTCTAGGTTTCTTCAGGATTGATTCTAATTTCGGCTTATCTTGCAGTTGTTACTTATGCAATAACTTTTGCATGAATTGTTACTAGGGTTTGTTGATGTACTTCATCCTTGTAGTCATTGTGATAGCAATCCTTATCCTTTTGTTTTTCCATAGGTATAGTTTCTCTTTGAACATATTATTTTCTAGGAAATAGATATGCAGGATATGTACAGAAAACATGGTATGTACAAGAACTATGAAGAGTATTGTTACCTTGTTTTAGAAGAAGAAATATGTTTTGTCCTGCTTGGATTTCTTTGAGGGTTCCCTTTCTTCGGAAATTGATGCTTCGTGTGCTTCCTTCCTTTTCTTTAACACGGGACAATGATTCTTGTAGTGACCATACTTTCGACAATTGAAGAATTGTATTCTTGACATATATTTCTCTTGATTTGGTTTCTTCCCGGAGCCAAAATTCTTTTTGTTCCTGAAATCCTTGAACCTTGTTTTGAAGGCTTGATCATCGTACTTATTTTGGGGTTTCTCTTTCGCATTGATCCTTGATTCTTCTTGTGCACAACAAGTCCAAAGTTCTTCAAACGTAGGATACTCCTTCCTTGTGTTCACGCTTGCGGAAAATGCATCCCATGTCTTTTGAAGACCATTGAGTACTATATTTACCAGTTCCTTCTCTGAAATGATCTCTTCAATAGCTTGTAGTTGATCTCTTAACTGATATACTCTCACAAAGTATGATGTTATGATGTCATCATCATTCATATTCATTTCATTGAGCTCATTCTTCATACTCATTACTTGTCCAATGTTTTTGACTGGGAAGAGTTTTGTTAGGGCATCATACATCTTGTTAGATGAATCAAGATGGGAGATGTAGGGTATCAAGTGGTCTTTTATAGAATCCACTATGATACTCATGGAATTGATGTCATTGTCTTTGAACTTTTCCATAACTGCAACGTTCTGCGGTTCCTTCTCTTTTCCTTCTTCAAACTCTGGTTCCATAATCTTTCCTTTCACGATATCCAACAGTGTATTCTTGGAAAGGATGGGTTAAATCCTTGTCTTTCATTCTCTGAAGTTATAATCCCCATCTAACTTGTTTTCTGACTTCATAGAGTAAGTCATGGTTGCTTTGACTTGGTCAACCCTAGATTTGACCAAAAACTCAAACTTGACATCTTAGTTTGTTGAGAGTACCAAGAGATGCACTAGGCTAGGGCGCACTAGTCTATTTGGAAATTAGGTCAATCCCTTCACTTAAGGTTCCTCAACGAGAGGATTATGGTTTTTTCAACTGCACCTGCTAGCAACCCTAGCGACAGTGCCTTAGTAACTACTCCTGCTAGAAACCCTAGTGACAGTTCTTCAACGAGCTTAGTATCCTTATGGCTATGCTCCCTTCCAGTGGTTAGACTGAATGGAGGTGGGGGCCCATAACCTGTTAGAATTTAATGGATGTGCTTGTTTAACCATAGACAATATCACTATTGTCACCCAACCATAGGCCGAAGCCACCCCCAAGCACCTTAACCTTGACAAAGAATCATTCTGGAAGCAAACCCTAGGCTAGATAGCCAAACAAAGGGTGGTGCATCTTTCTCCAAGAATAGCGCACCAAGAAAGAGTAACAAGAGATGATCAGAGAGTCCAAACCATAACCAAGAGAGAATCCAAGCCAAAACCGAAATCTGCTAGCAGCAGCTGCTACAACGGCAACTCTCCTCCAAACTTGCGCACAAACTGGCCAACTGCAGTGCGCACAAGTGTTGCTTCTGCAGTTCTCAGAATATTGGCCAGAATGAAGATTGGCCTCCTGTATTTATACTAATTCTGGCAAACTACCTAGGTCGACTTCTCATTCTGGGTACTAATTCTTTAGTATATAATATTTCCTTTAGCTAACTTCTTCTCTTGGAGGCTAATAACCTAATACAAGTCATTCTCTTGAGCCAACTTTTCCTCTAGGGTTATTAATCAACTAATTAGGGTTTCTTCTTGCTTCCCAAAATATTCTATTCTCGTCAGGTTTGCACATGGAGGAAAATACCTCCCACAATTACCATAATATCAACAATGTGGGCCCCATTGGGGTAAGTTAGTACATTAACTTCCCAAGGTCATAGATTTTGCATATGATCTTCGTTTTAGGCGTGTGATAACCTATTGGAAAGGTATTTTCAAGAACTATGCATTATGTCATCAAACTCTAACTTTGTCTGTAGTTTAAATGTGGCAATCCAAGAAAACATTGTTTAGGGCCCCAAAATGGATATGGAAGTACAAAAATATGTACTGACATGAAAACCTCCAAAATAAGCCAGTTGGAATAGGTGGGTGGCCACCAATATCCACCTAGATGTTGTGTAAGGCTTCAAAATAGTCCCAAAAGAGCAGAACCCACAATTACAAAGAAATGTCCCCATTACAGAGAAATGCTTTGAATTGAAAATTGTCAAGATGAGCCAGTTGGAATTTGGAACAGGCGGGTGGCCACCAATATCCACCTGGATCAAGTAGTCAGAGAATCATGGAAATATTTCAAAAGCTAAATGGAGTCCCCAAGATTATTGTAAGTGGAAGAGGTCCAATTTTCACTGGAAATTTTTGGCCTGAATTATTTTCTTGTTTGGGTACTCAATTGGCTCACAACTCATCTTACCATCCTCAATCCAATGGAAAAAATGAAATTGTAAATAAATGTCTAGAGGGATATCTTCATTGTTTTGCATCTGATAAATAGACACAATGGGTCAAGTGACT
>ML885381.1:0-14224 GCA_009831015.1 Picea engelmannii
GTCATATTTATTACCCCTTCCACATCATCGTCCACTCGTAAAAGCATAATGTCATTATTAATGCATAATACATTAATTAAGGGTCACAATAAATCCAAATCCCATGACAATTGATGACATTTAAAGCATGATCTATGATTGATTGAGTTACAAAGGCAACGTGGTGGAATTTAATAAAATAAAAATATCAACTTGTAAGTATCAACAATAGCACCACCTTTGCAAAAAACAGAAAATATGTCAAGTAAGAAGAGGGAAATGTTTTCTGGTGATACATTGAACACAAGTTGGGTCGTGAATATTAATAGTTCCAGTGGTGCAGGGCATATAAATACTATATGTCTCTTTCTCTAGCTGAGAAGAAGACAAACCTAATCTGGACCTCAGGAATAACATTAGGAGGATATGTTCCGGAGGTAACTGACATGAAATATATTTTTCAATGGTGCACAGATAAATTTATCTTTGAATGAAGAATAAATCAAATGCAAGGTCACCAACCATCTCTCTAGTTCCTTCAAAATTTTCTAAAATGATACGACTCCCTACACCAACTATGTGATTCAAGAGCGAGGAAGTTGATGAATTTATGAAGCAGCACAAGGGAGAAAATAGATTTCTGAGAAATTAATTGGAAGATCCAACTTGTAACCTTGGTGTTTCCAGAATCGAAGTAAATTTGCTAAAATACCCGTACATGTAATTTTCTTGGCTATTTTCCTGCATTCTCAATTTGGAATCTACTGCATTTGTATCAAGAAATGCTATATATGTTATGCATTATGCCCTACATGAAAAAAACATCGTCGATTGGGGTTATCTAATCTCAAGTGACATCTCCTTCCAACTAAATAATCTAAAAAAGACATAGAATTTCTACATGACTTATTAGCTCATTTTTTCCATTACTAATGACCATGTTTTTGAAGATTTTCCACAGGAAAAACATGTAGATTTTAAATTCGAACCAGCCTAAGCATGGTATTCAATTTTGTACAGACATAAAGCATACTATAGTTTCTACCCAATTCACAACAATTTCATCTCAAAGTTCAAAAAGTTGATATTTGGATAGAACTCATCAATGTTATCCTTGGAAGCAACTTCCTTTCTCGCAGGAAAATAGATTTATGAGTTATCGAAGAATTCACTATATTTATAATATTTGGTAGTAAGGATAATCCCTTCCTTTTACCATTATATACATCAAATAAACTCTTTATTGGAGAAGTATGCAGGCAATACAAGACTTGGGCTCACTTCTTCCATGACAAAAGGAAAAGACAGTTTATACCCCTACCATGGAAAATTGGGAATTGCCTTGTTAAACACATAAATCACCTTAATGAATTGGTGGGACATTATGAACAGATTGGTTTGAAGGAAGAATTTTTTTTTGATGGTTTTAATCCATATAACAAATTCACTACACATATGCAATTAGTTGGGTACTCTTCACACGTCATCAAAATTGAACAGTTTCAAGAGGGTGATGGAGATAACTTGGATCTCCAAGAATTAGTGGCATACCAAATTACAAACAACACAGGAGAAGTAAATAGTACAAATGAAGGACATAAACAACATGGCAGAGAAACAACAAATCAAAACCCCAATTCTCCAACAAATCTCAAAGAAGCACTCCATCGAGAATGAAGAGTATGACTAGTGGAATGGATACTAGAAAAAGATTAGTTGGAGGATACAATCATTTGTCATTTTTCCTCTGTCTTCTCAGTATTTTGTGGGATTTAGGATGATTCTTGGTTCTTCTTATTTTATCTTCCATTTCTTTTCACTTTATGGTCCACGGGAACCCTATCACAATCCTCTTTGAAGGAAGAATGCATTTTATTTTCTTTAAAGACATTTACCTTTGTATTTAAAGACTCATTATTATTTTTGAGACTCCAAGAGAGCTACTTGGGATATTACATTACTGTATTCTCAAAGACTTATATCAGAAGCTTGAGTTTCAAATGTTTTGTCTAACACAATCTTTTTGTTTCTTTATGGAATGATAATTTAAAGCTCTCTTTATTTGCAGTCCATTTTTTGTTCTCTTTATTTGTGGATAATGTTAAATGTTATGATGAATTCTATGATGGAAATATCAGTCCTTTATTTTCTGTGTGTCTTATCTATTTATGTTGTGAATATTTTACATATGAGTTTCTTTTAAAAACACATGGTCCTTAATTTCAGGTGTTGTTTTTTCCTTGAATGTGAATGTAAATATTAAGTATGGTCTTTTCTCATACTTTGTTTTGTTTCATTTTATTTTCATGAGAATTATAAGAACAAGAGGAGTACCACCTCTCTAAAAATGCAGGGCAATTCATATCCTCATGAGGTTGACCTTAATACCATAAAATAGTCTTTTAGATCAACATTTTGGCAACCATACTGGGGAGAGAAAAAGGTTGGTTTTCACAGACCAAAATTTATGACTCAAACTAACCCAAATAAACTAAATATGCAAATTGGCCTTGGAAATAAACAGAGAATATTACACCAATTGTATAATGTGGAAACAATAACAACCATGACTATAGAAAAATTAGAAAATTCTAGGGAAACCCTAGCTCATGAAGAAGGAAGAGAGATCACAAGAAGACAAAGACAGAGGGTTGGAAATTGAGAAAAAGACTTGAAAAGTATAGAGGACCAATAATAAGAAGTAGAATAAAACAACTTTGAAATATTGAAGTTGGAGAAAGTTATGAAGTTGAGGCGAGAGAAATTCAAGAGATGGGTGACAAAGAAGAAAGAAGAAATAAAATTCTTGAAAAATTGAGAAGAAATAATCTAGGAGGATCCATAAGGCCAAAAAATCAAAGTGTTTGGAATCCAATGAAAATTGATCCAAGTTGAATATCTCATTGCAATATTTCCAATGACGCAAGCGGCTCGTCAAATAGAGTTAGAATGAAGAAGTTATGGCCGATCAAAGATGTAGTCAACCCAGTCAAAGTCAAAGGGTGACATCAGTGGATGTACAACTGACCGTACAGAGTCATGTCAACATGATGTCATCATGTTGATGTGGTACCCTGAGGATCTGACATGTGGTAGGCATATTCGACATTTTTGGGGACCACTTGGGCCAATTGGTAAGTGCCATGTGGCGCCCCAGGTGACACCATGTGGCACCACCCAGAAGTCGCCACATGGAAATGTGATTCTAGGACACGTGGCCTCTCCACCATGCAACAAGTTGAAACTGACTTAGTTGTTGGTCGGATGACATGCAACAACTAACTGGATAGGGGAAACCTATCCTAGGGTGCCACGTGGCAGTGCTGAAATGCCCAATGTGGGCGATGGGATGAAAAATCAAAATTAAAATATGGGTTGGCCCTGGACCAGTAGACCCCAAATTTGATGGATGGACCGTTCGATGGCCAACCACGGTGACCTTTCCACAAATACCGACACACCCACGAAATGCAACAACAGTACCATTTCCAGCCAAAGGCTCACACAATTTAGCCACATCACGTGATTATCGGTCGATGGTCACATATATCGACGAGATCCTACAAACTGCGGTGGAAAGGAATTAAAAAAGACTCGAAAACATATTAAATGCGATATCTCCATGCAAAAGTCCCATCCAAAGGGATGGTGGGAGTACTAACCTTGGCAGAGGATGTGCCAATTGTAGTGGGAGTTGGGACCCTATAATGAAAAGGATACAAGATTGGAATAACATATATATGGTCGAGCCATATGTGATGAAGTTAGTACTATGTTTAAAATGTTGGTTGAAATAGACACCAAAAGGGGGTAGGCACATAGGCTTGACCCCAGAACCCCCTTTAACCAAATCTCTAAACTTAGCCATGGTTGCCAACAGACCACGGGGTCCAACTTGGTAAGTCTACCCCAAAATTATTACTTAAAAAACATTTTTACCGGCGCTCAAGGAGTGCCCATGTCCAGTATCCAAGTATGGGCATGATTTTCCATGCAGGTACAAGAGTAATGATTGCAGGATGATGACATGATTTACGAGGCAAAGAGCCCATGAGGACATGAAGGTGACAGTGTCATATTGGAATGATTTGAGAGTCATTTACACACAATTTATCTCCATGATCATAATGGAGATTTCTGTTTTTTCATCCAAGCATCAATCATGAGGCTTATGGGAGAAAACCCAATGTAAGAATGATACTTTTGTAGTTTTGGTTTCTTTATGAAATTTTGCAAAAGATGTATGCATGTTGCAGAATCCGATGATCATTGAGTGTTGCAGAAAGGTAGCAATACCTGATCTATTACAGGAAACTCATCATATTTCCCTTTGCATACAAACCAAGGCAGTGTTGATTATGCTTGAATTTGATCAACGGATTCAAAGAGGACCTTTGCCACCCATTGTGAGAGAGTCCATGTAATTCCACAACTTGTGAGAGATCATCCTTCATCAGAAGAGATCGTCTCTTTATGGAATATACATTGCCACTTGTTGTGAGAACTAAGACCCTTTGTATTGTTAGAGGAGAACATATCATTGCCACTAATGTGAGAACTTAGCCCTTTTATTTATCCAAGGAGGTCGTCTATTGATAAGAGGGACATGGCCACATACTTGTGAGAATTGAAATCTTGACATTGATTAAGAGCATCCCTTTTCAAGGAGAGATATTGACACTTGTTGATGTGAGTATCAATCCCTTTGCATTGTAATGGAGAATTTTTGAAGAAGAGAGTGAAGTGGCTACACAGTTGAGTGGAGCCCGAAGACGTAGCCCACCCGGGGTGAACTCCATTAACGATTGGTGATTCCTTGTCCTTATGGTTTATTGCTTATCTCATGTTTTCTATTCTTCCTTATTTTTGCAGTTAAGTTGTTGGATACATTAAGTAATGGTATGTGAGATTTAATAAGCTTCTTTACCAAGTTTTATTCAATTTGGATTCAAGCGTCTTAATCATTTCAATTTCACCTTTTAACACAATCAAGTTCAATAAAAATGATACTAAATTTGACCTTTGATGGAGTGGCATAGAACCGAGTAAATATTGGTAACAGGGTCACCCCGGTCTCAAATCAAGAAAGAAGAAATGAAATCCCTGAACACCAAGAAAGACAAAGAATCCCATGGAGAAGGATAAGGAATAACCTCCTTAACCTTTTTGGGGAACAACACCAATTACCTACTCTTCCACAAGGATCCTTACTAGTGTTTTTAGGAGACAGAATAGTGGACCCCAAAAGACACATGGATCATTTTTTTTATCTATGTATGAATTACATCTAATATAACACGATGACATAGTGATGAGATTGTTCCTGCAAACATTGATAGGCCCGACTCATGAATGGTATATGTCTCTTCCATGCCAGTCAATTGTGTCCTTTGATGATATAGAAACTATGTTTATGATCATTTGTGCACCTCCAGTCACGTACCACACCTTATTAACTCAATTCACCCAAATCCATTTGAATAAAGGTGAAAGAACAAGATATTTCAATTTGCATTTTTTCAAAGCCTTAAATCAAATTCCTGGAGATAAAATACCAAATGATCTAGTTATACTTGGGTGTTATAAGAATGCTATGCTATCTAATGTTAAATATGCTATCTAGGTTGATCAAATAAATAATTTAGATGGAGCTACGAGCAAGGAAATTGAGATGGAAGAAATTTTGATAGAAACAAATGTTGATCCTGAAATTATCCTCAAAAAATTCCAAAGAGAAATGACTAACCTTACTATATAAAATTAAGGAGCTTCAAACTCAAGGAATGTGGAAAAACAATGAATTGGTGGGATATTTCAAGGTGTTTTCCCATACGTAAGAAATGATCTAGCCGCAACCCAAGAAACCAAGCAAAGAATTGAGATAGCTCAAATGAATAGAACAATTCGGCAAATGCAAAATGAACTAATAAGGCTAATAAGAGTTGGAAACCTTTTTCCTCCAGAAGACCAAAATGTCAGAGTTCTTGCACATGAACAAACAAGGATTCCTACTCAGGAGAAAAGAGAAATAAATGATAGGAGGAATTAAGAATAGATACCTAGAGCACCTCAGGATCCAAACCCAAATGCTCTTGAGTTAGACGAAATTTCCGTTGAAGAAAAAATTGAAGACCTTGACCTGGATTCAAGCACTATGCAAGATGATGGTCTAGAATTAGTATAGACTGATGAATTGGAACCATTTTACATTTTCAATGAACAAGATGAAAATTATATGTTGCAAGAAAGTGTTTTCCAAAAAAGGGAAAAAATAAACAAGCTCAAAGCAAAATAAGTTCCATAAAAAGAGAAGACTAAGTCAGGTCAATTAGAAACAATGAAGCAATAACTTGTTGCTAACCAGAAAAAGACTCCACAACAAATGACATATAATATAATGGATGATATTTCAAAAATAAGAATTACTTTTCCCTTTATTGAAATAGTCAAGATTCCACAACAGAGGGAGAACTTGTTGAAAATATTGGATGATGTAGATACAAGAATGGAAGTTGCAGTTATCAACTCAAAACAACAACAAAGATGTTCTTCAACAAAACCAAAAGAAAAGTTTCCACGATTTTACATCACCATAGAGAATCGTGAAGTTGTATTGCACAATTGTTTGATTGATAGTGAAGCTACCAACAACATTGTGCCTTTATCAATGAGGCAAGCACTTGAGATGGAATGTACCAAACATTATGAAACTGGTCAAAGCATGTATGCTATTGATTTGAGAAAAGTCACGGTCTATGGAGAGATTAAAGACTTTTGTGCCTAGATAAGTGCAACTCCTCATATCACCATTGTTTTCACTATTGTAGTAGTAGAACTGCCCCCAACGTATGCAGTTGTCCTGGGTAGGGATTGGTCCTCAATTATTGGGGGTTATATCATGAATGAAGGAAGTTCTATGATGCTATCAAATAAATATGGAACAATGGTAAGGGTCCCTAGAGAAATAAGAAAACCTTTCTCCTTCAGAAGAAAAGAAAATGAATTGATGAGGAATTAAATTGATGTTGGAATGGGAAACTATGTTGTCTTTTATTCAAAATAGATTTTCACTCAAGAGTAGACAAAATAAAAGGACTCTTTCCAAGGATATTGGAAAATGTCTTTTGATGGTGCATGTTCTAAGTCGGGAAACATAACTGGAATTATTTTCAAAATCCCTGAAGTTGTTGAATATCCTCATTCCATAAGACTTGAATTTCCATGCATTAATAATGAATCCAAATATGAATTGTTAATTAAAAGAATGAGCATTTCCATTCAAATGAAGGTTGAACACTTAGTAGTCACTAGTGATTTCAAATTGATTATAAATAATGTCATAAGAAAGTAAAAAGTTAAAAGGAAGAAATTGAAATGTTATGTCAAAAGGGTGACAAAATGCATGGACTCTTTCAAATCTTTCAATATATCATTTATCCCTAGGGAGAAGAATGAAAAATTTGATGCATTGGAAGTTACTACATCCCTGTTTAAAATTGAAGATTTGCAACAATAAGGCACTTATCATGTGAAGACTATTTTTCGACCATCAGTCCTAGATAATAAAGAACAATTACAAGTTTTTGAGAATGATGAACATGTGGTAAATTTTTTCACAGATGATGACACCATAATCGAAGAAGATCCAGAAGAAAGTCAAAATTTGCAAGAAAAAATTCAAGAGCAAAGCGGAATGCCTTCTCCAAAGAAATATGTCAATTTGGAATCCCTATTTACGAGAGATGATCAAACCAAAATTTCAAAACCACTTGAAGAACCTTCTATTAGAAAAGTTCAAGAAACAAATAATATAAACATTGGTACTCTTGAATCACGAAAGTCTATAAACTTGGGTACCAATTGTACTAAAGAAGAGAGGGACAAGTACACTCAGTTTTTCAAAGAATTTAAATATGTGTTTGCAAGGAGTTATGATGACTTAAAGGAATATGATAAATCAATATTCCAACATATCATACCTTTGAAAGAGGGGGGAAAAATTTTCAAACAAAAGTTGAGAATAATAAACCCCAAGATAAAGCCCTTGGTAAAAATAGAAATTGAGAAATTAGAGAAGACATGCATAATTGCTCCCATTAGAAATTCAGATTGACTTTCAAATCCAGTAGTGATTAGGAGAAAACTAGTCTGATCCGCTTGTGTGTTGATTTTAGGGATCTTAACGAAGTCAATATAAAGGAAAATTACCCACTACCAAATATGGAGATACTTCTTCAACAAGTTACATGGTCTGCACTAATATCAATGTTAGATAGGTTTTCAGGATACAACCAGGTTATTGTAACAGATGAGGATAGGCCAAAAAAAACATTTATAACACCTTGGGGAATACATGTTTATATCATAATTCCATTTAGATTAAAAAATGCGTGTGCCACCTTCCAGAAGGCTATGGATCACACTTTTAAGGATTTTGTAGGAAAATTCATGGCTAATTACCAAGATGACTTAACAATCTACTCAAAATCAATGGAGATACACCTCATACATCTTAGAAAAATCTTTGAGAAGTGTAGAGTATGTTGGCATGTTTTACAAGAAGCGTGTGCTTGTCATTGATGGCAAGAACAACAACAACAATGGAAAACATGAAAAGCATAAGCTCAGGAGGAGAAGCAAACAATATGTAGAGATCAAAGCTTAAAAGGGAAAGCGTAGTACAAAAATGTGATCAGGATCAAAATCCTTGATCGTGGATCTGCTTCGAGAGTCTTTATGATCTTCGGATCAAATTAGGTGAAGGATAGGATAAACAGGGAAAAAGGTTTTAGAATTCGATTATCCGAATCTCCGTCAACCGTTGGATCAAATTTGAAATTGTCGAAGGTCGAAGTCCCAGAGTGGAGGATAGTAGTTGGATTAAGGAGGACATGTTTCTGCAGATCATAAACTCTGGAAGATTGACGTACAGAGGAAATAATGGCTTGAGAGTTGAAACTACCGAAGCCCAGATCACAAAATAAACCATAGCCATTGATTTGGAAGGGATCTACGTGTCGACAGATCATGGAGATCTAGGATCATGCGTGGAAGGAGGAAAGGAAGGAAGATAGAAGTCGTTGATCGAGTGGCATCGCCAAGGGATTGGAGATCAATCGTCATGCTCAATTGTGGGGCCAGAACATGATCGGGTCTTAATTTTTCTTGAGCGAGCCACAATCAAAACCACAGTATTTCCGAAGACATACATGGAGCTCTGTAGTGAATTGCAGGGCGAAAAGCGGGTTTCCCTCAAACCGCCTTTGGCTGCACCTGCTATTGCGTGGTCACGCGAGATCATCACCCAAGTCATATCGAAAGAAGGAGATAGCACTTGCTAAACCGATATCGCGAAATGCTTTTTGAATAGGCGTGTGGTCACCGCCAGTGGTTACGTAAAGGAAGGGGCTTAGGAATGATTTACGTACAACGAATAAAATGATTGACTGTAACTACTAGTGAATAAAAGGAATCCCAGGATAATGGGCACTGATGATAAATAAATAGTGAGTAACCGCCAGAAAAGGGGCAGAGTTATGATGAGGACCTGGGAGAGAACTGGACGAAAATATCACATGCAGAACATAGAAGAGGATATATAGAATTGTGATGCAGTATAGAGATCTTATGATGAAGCATTGCCAGGATAATCTGGTAGAGGACTTGGCGTGATAAAGACATGCAGAGAATGTGCTTTTAGGGAACTGATGCATGAGCGTAGAAGGTGGTAGTAAGCATCATAAAAGGATAAAAGAAGAGGTGCAGTGTAAAGGAATGCAGTGTATGCACAGAGCATAAAATGTGGAATAAAAACTGAACATAGGTGAAGTAGGCAAGTGGAAAAGGAGAAGAGCATAGAAGTAGAAAGAGGCAGAAGCAGAACATAGTATAGAAGCTGAAGAAGGCTGAGGAGACATGGAGTTGTAACAGACCATATCAGAGACAAAGCAAGTAAAGTTTGTAAGTTTCAATCAGGGTGGTAGGGTGGTGCTAGGGAGGATTGCAGTCCTCTAAATTATAGTTGGTGCTAGAAGATATTCTAGGAGCTGGTGCTTCCATCTAGTGGGTGCTAGAGAAACCTAGGTGTTGGTGCTTCCATCTAGTTGGTGCTAGAGAAATCTGAGAGTTGGTGCTCTTTGCATGTTGTAGCTTGCTATCAGAGGTTGTAGCCTCATATTTGAGTTGGAGCTCAAAGACTGTGATGTACATGAAATTTGGAGCTTAATTGACATCCTAAGAAGAAGAGGTTTTCACCCTTTATGGGTTTCCTCATGAAAATCAATGTCTATGTGTATTCTGTGTGATTGATCAAATATTGTATATCTATGCATGTTAAGTTATCAACAACACATTAAATAATAATCTAGAAGGAATAAAAAATAACAAGAAAAGTTTCAATTTTATTTACATAACTAATTCACTCCCCCCTCTCAGTTATATTTCCAACAATTGGTATCAGAGTCGATGCCTTTGATCAAAGGTAGATCCATAATCTTGAACATGACTAGTCATGATGGAATTTCAACTAATAGACCCTCTCTGTTTGATGGAACAAACTTTGCCTTATGGAAAATAAGGATGAGAACACATTTAATGTCTCTGGGTGTTGATGTTTGGGATGTCGTTGAAATGGGATATGTGAATCCTATAGTCTTGGCCTCAAAAGATGATAAGCTGGAGTTTATCTTTAATGCAAAAGCAATGAATGTCATCCTTAGTGGAGTTTCTGAAGCTGAGTTTGTCAAAGTCATGCACTGTGATTCAACAAAATTTATGTGGGACAAGCTAATAAGTAGTTATGAAGGTAATGAAAAGGTGAAAGATGCAAAACTTCAGACTCATAGACTTAAATTTGAGCAGTTAAAGATGGATGAAGATGAAACTATCAGTAAGTACTTCTTATGTATAGAATAACTTGTCAACACTATGAAAGGCCTAGGTGAAATGATAGATGGATCTTTTCCATTCCAGAAAATATTAAGATCTCTTCCTGATAGATTTAACTCAAATGTCTCTACTATAGAGGAAATAGTTGATCTCAACACATTGAAACTAGATCAACTTCTTGGAACCCTAACTACTTATGAAATGAGAATCACTAAAGGTAAATCCACTACAAGAGAGGCATCTTTTAAAGTAAAGAAAAACACAGATTATGATATAGATGAGATTGAAGAAAATTTTATGAGAAGATTGAAGAAAGGATCAGGAAAATACAAAGGTAAACTACCCTTCAAATGTTTCAACTGTGGTAAGATAGGCCATTTTGCATCTAAGTGTCCTCACAAAATAAAGGATCGGACATATGACGATGAAGAGAAGCACAAACACAAGAAGGTTTATAAAGAGAATAATTTTAAGAAGAAAAGCCTTTGTGTAATCAATGATGATGATGCCTCAGATGATGAAAACAATGACTATTCTATTGAAGATAAAATAAATGATATCATGCTAATAGATTTAGAAGATATAAACACTGAAGATACAGGAAGTGAGTTCTCTGATTGTGAATCAGTAGTATATCTTGAAGGATAACTTGTTAGTGCCATGGAAGAGATTGATAGACTTAGAGAAAAGAAAATAAAACAAAAACAATTACTGCTCTGGTATGAGAAAACATGCAATGAACCAACTGAAGAAATTTCTCTGTTGAAGGTTACGTTAGAATAAGATAATAAGATTGAAGACATCCTCAAACAACAATTGAAGGAAGCTGAAACAAAAGGTGAAAAATTGGAAGCTGAAGTAGTGACTGTAAGAAAAGATCTGGAGAAATTTCAGGCTTTATATCATCAAAATATGACAAGTATTAAAGCCTCAGAAGGATTAGCCTCCATTCTGAATCAACAAAGGAATTCAAAGTTGAAAACTGGTTTTGGTTATGAAGAGGGATCAAGTAGTGGTCATCCAAGCAATAAAGAATCCATCAAGTTTGTCAAATCTACAACCATTGACAACAACAAACCTGCAGAAACAAAGGAAGATAATCAACTGTCAAGGAGGAGTGAAGGAAAAGCTACCAGAAATAAATCTGTAGAATAAATAAATAATACACCCTCTACTCAAGGAAATCATCATCATGGAAGAAATTGACCTGCTCAAAGAAGACAACCATTTTCCAGGTACAAAGATTTCTTCTATGGATATTGTTTTTACTGCTCTAACTTTGGCCACAAAGCTGTAAATTGTTCTTTAAGATTTAGACATGAGAAATCAAGACAATAAAGGAATAAATATTTGCCACAACAAAGAATGAGACAACCAAGTAACAAACAACCACAGACTGCAAATAATGTGATGGTTGGGAAAAGGACTCAGATTAAACATAAAAATCGTTATGATCCTTTATTCAATGAACCAAAATGTTACATCTTCCATAATTATGGAAATAAAGTTGTAGATTGTCGCTTAAAGAACTATAAGCCAAATTCAAATCATAGAGTTGAAAATGTCAAGGTTTGGAAGAAGAATGAAGATAACAAGTGTGGATTAGTGTTGTCAGCTCAAAGACAAAAAGACCCCTGGTATATTGACAACGGTTGCTCCAGTCATATGATAGGTGACAAAAGTAAGTTCCTATTACTCAAATAAAATAAATCAGGGAGTGTGACCTTTGGAAATGATGCTCCAGGAAAGATCAAAGGTAAATTTCTAGTAAGCTTAAGTAATGAAATAAGAAAATCTCAAGATGTATTATTTGTTGATGGTTTAAGGCATAATCTTCTTAGTGTCAGTCAGATATGTGACAGAGGATGTGAAGTCACTTTCACTTCCAAGAGTTGTAAAATAAAGACAATAAACACAAGAGAGATGATTGAAAAAGGGGTTAGAACTGAAAACAATGTATATGTTCTGAAGGAAGATAAGGAGAAATGTAATTTAAGAAAATTTGATGAAATTTGGTTATGGCACAGAAGGCTTGAGCACCTAAATTTTGATAACATTGTCAAACTGAATAATGAAGGCGTCGTGAAAGACCTTCTAGGAATATCTAATCCTAATAACTATGTATGTGAATCCTGTCAAATGGGGAATCTGACTCGTGCTCAATTCAAATAGAAGAGTTTCACATCTTCGGAGAAACCACTTCAAATTGTTGATTTGGATCTATGCGGACCATCGCGAAAGGAAGGAACTGGAGGAGAACGTTACATTATGCTATTCATTGATGACTTCTCCAGACTTACGTGGGTTGCCTTTCTGTGAGAAAAATCTGACGCGTTTGAGAAGTTCAAAAAGTTTAAGGCATTAGTTGAGAATCAAACATGAAGGAAGTTACAGGAAATTCGTTCAGACAAGGGAGGAGAATTTCTATCAAGAGTTTTCAAAGAATTCTATGACAGACATGGAATTAAAAGACAATATACTATTCCAGACACTTCTCAACAAAATGGAGTTGTAGAACGCAAAAATAGATCAGTTCAACAGATGGCAAGGACTATGATGAGTGAAAGGGACATTTCACAAACCTTCTAGGTGGAGGTTGTTCACACGGTTTTTCATATTCTAAACAAAGCACATCTAAGGCCAAACAGTGATAAAACTCCATATGAGTTTTGTTTTGGTCGACCTGCATCAATCAAGCACTTCAAAGTATTTGGAAGTAAATGCTACATCAAGAATAATGATGATCATCTGGGAAAATTTGATAGTAGATATGATGAATGTATCTTCTTAGGATATGCAATGAACAATAAAGGATACATATGCTTTAACAAAAGAATACATAAATTAGTAGACTATATTGATGTTCGAATTGATGAATAAGCTCCTGTAAAACATCAACAGAGAATAAACACTAAGCCAGATGAAAAAGATGATGAGAATAATGATAATGAAGAACAACAAATCTCAGAGTCACAAGAATATGATGAATCAGGTGGAGAAGAGACACCCATACAAGAAGAGTCAGGACAACAATCAACATCAAATCCTTCCTCCAGAATTAATCAAAAGAATCATCCTGAAAGTCATATAATTGGTGAGAAAGACAAAGGTGTACAAACCAGAAGAAGGATAATCAAAGACACTGAGAAATCACATATGTCCTTCATATCCATGGTGGAACCCAAGAACTTTAATGAAGAAAATAAAGACATAAATTGGTTAAAATCAATGAATGAGGAACTGGACCAGATTGAAAATAATGTCACTTGGGAACTCATTCCTAGGCCAACAAATAAAAATATAATAGGATCCAAATGGGTCTACAAAAATAAGATGAATGAGCAAGGAAATATTGTAA